>CAUYON010151743.1:0-33564 GCA_963573935.1 Arctocebus calabarensis | reverse complement strand
GTAGTCCCAGCTACTCGGGAGGCTGAGGCAAGAGAATCGCTTAAGCCCAAGAGCTGGAGGTTGCTGTGAGCAGTGTGACGCCATGGCACTCTACCCAGGGCAATAAAGTGAGACTCTGTCTCTACAAAAAAAAAAAAAAATGATAGTATGTGGGCTTCGGAACGAGGTGAGAATCACAGTTAATTTCTAGGAATCAGAGGTAAGTCCATACAGAAATTCTCTTGGCAATATTCATTTTTTCACACAGCCGCTACATAAGCATTTCCAGTGACCAAAGTCTTGGAACTTCATATGCCACCCACTCCTTTTTGTGCATTCCAAACCATTAGAAAGTTCAGATGAATTCGGCCCATTTTTCTTTTTCAGTTGTTTGGGATTCATTGAGGTTACAAAGAATTAGGTTACAATGATTGTGTTGATTTGGCGCATTTTTCTTTATTCTTTCCTCATTTACATTATAGGTGATTTATTTCAAATCCTTCTGCTACATGATAAGTTTCCAAATATGTGAAGATAATCACTATTTTTTTTTCTGGAGGTTTTCTTCTATTTTTCCAGACTAAATATTCTCATTTCTTGATTTTAGTAAGAATCTGTTTGTATGGAACATACATCAAATTATTTTAAGTTACACATGAACTTTACCACTAATATTGTTAATATAATATAATAATAATAATGACTATACCACTAATATTTCAGTACTGAAGGTTGATTATTTGAATTTGCCCTAGATTTTCTACCTTTTATACTCTAAACAGCCTTATCCACTGGGTCCTCAAAAATTATTTATAAAATAAAACTGGAACTAAATCTTTATAGTATTCAAGGCAGACCTTACTCTCCTCACACTTTTGCTGTTCTGAGCACCTTTTTTTTGCATGTATTTTCTTTATCTAAAAGATGAAGACCACAACTAAATACTAATTTTTCCAAGAGTTCTCAATTCTATGTTTCAAAAACTGCAATTGAAGTTTAAAGTGAGATTTGGTACAGCTACTTATAATGTTGACTCCTAAAGCTTTAGTCATCAAATAACCAGTGTTGCCATTCAAAAATAACCTCTTTCAACCAAGTATATCCAGATGGGAAGATACACTCTCACACTATCTTATTCCTGCCAGAAGAATAATAACATAAAGAATATATAGGTTTAAGTGGTGATTATAATCAATGAGAAAATATTGTCTCAAGTGTTTTTTAGGAAAACTGCACCACAAAGGAAAATATTTTTCCTTCAGAGAAGCAGAATCTTAACTACTTCTTTTGAAAACGTGAGCTATAATCAAGTATTTAGAGTCAATAACTTAGGACAACATGTAAAATGGAATAGGGAAGACTTGGCATATCAGTGATGCCGTCCTTAAGTACCCCGCACATCTTTGGCCGCGTGGTCACTAGTCTTACATGGAAAGTCCCCCTGTGATGGTGAGTAAACAACTCCGGACTCTTTGCTAGACTACTCAGTGTTTTTATATGGCTCAGCAGGTGCAAAGTCGGCAGAGGCACCATAGGTCATTGCTACTGATGCCATGAGCTACCCAGAGACCAACATACAGATTTATAATCATAGCATTGTCGTCAAGCTGCTGAAGGACTATCTTTACCTTAGTCAAAATTTTAAACAAATACTTTTCTTGAGTTTCCATGCCATATAGAACTAGAAACCCAATATGCCTAATATTCCCAGCAATCCTTTGAGGGGATGGGATTTGCATGTATTTTTGCTTGTCCACGTGTCAGGTATATTGTTAGTCCTGGCTCTGCACTTTGCTTCTGGGGCAACCTCATCATAAACCAATATTTTCTTTCTTTCCCTTTCTTTAAATGTCTCTAACACACATTAAGCAGGCTGTTAGTAAAAGTTGGCTGGAGAAGAGAGGGATTATATTTCACTACAGGGATTATATTTCACCACAGCAGAGTATATATATGTATGCTTAAGCAATGATATTGCTTTTGAAATTCCTTTCAGAAGGAATTTCTGTTTTCCTCTTGACCTACCACTGTTTTTCTAGCCACCTCTCATTCTGTCCCTCTCTCCGGATGCCTAACCTCACTTCTTTTCTCTATAGTCTGCAGCGAGCTTCCAAGCTCTCCCTGGAAGCTTCAGTGCACTTTCAATTTTCCCTCTGGTCTTATGTGAAATGTTCTCTTTATTCTACATGTAACCTTCAGCTCTTCAGATCAAGTCCTGGGGCCTGTCTTTAAGTAAACAAACTGGTCCATCATGATGTTTTGGTAAACCTAAGACAGCTTTCTGCACTATTTCTGCTCAACTTATTTTTCCTTTTCTATTTATTTATTCACCAAATAGGTATTGTAGACACAGTACGTTTGTTAAAAGGAAATTTGGAATAGATAGTTAGGAGTCATTTTCCTAAGGAAAATGATTAGTTTGTTTTCATAAATGCTAAAGAGGCAGTGTGGGTGATACGGAAGATGTAGATTAACATTTGAGGGTGAGAAGCTGAGAGCTATTTGCCTAAAAGCCATGAATCTGTAGGAATGAGTGGGATTTCTAAGACAACATGGAGGGAAAACTTCCATTTAGAGAATGAAAAGTCACTAAAACAATAAAAGAAACGGAAAAGCAAGAGGAAGAAGAAAATTAAAATTCTGTCAACTTTGAAAGCCCAGGAGGTTGAGTATTTTGAGAAAGGTTGTGGGATGGGGGAGGGAAGAAGGGTGTCAAATGCTAAAGGAATCAAGATGAACATGACAGGCGCTTCTAAGAGGCATTGGTTTCAGTGAATGGTTTCATTCAGGGAAGGAGGTTGGAAGTCAGATTACCTGACATTAGAGGGTGAATAGGAAGTGAAGAATTTGAGGATATTCTTTTGAAAGGTTTATGTAACAAGGAAGAGAATTGTTCAGAAAATGGAATGGAAAGTTAAATGCTTTGCAGTCACCCTTTAGTAATCAGAAATTAGGGGCTTAATTTTTCCAGCAAAAATTTTTAGTGCATCTGTAGGGGGCTGAGATGGAAACAGAGCACAGTTTGAGGTAACTCACAACCTCCACAAGAGACAGGGAAGAGAACAAAGAAATGGTAAGTTGGCTAAGGAGCAGAGCACAACCAGTGTGTTCACCTAAAGTGGTGGTAGGTCCTTATGTTGAAAGGGAACATAGAATACCAAGTAAATTGAATGAAAAAGACCAATCTGGTCAAGTTTCAGAACTCCAAGGATAAAAAGAAAATTTCTAAAATGCTTCCAGAAGTAAAAGGGGTTCTGGTAAAAAAAAAAAAAAACTTCTAATGGGCAGCACTGGACACTAGGAGACAAGGAAATGTATTGTTGCTGCCACCCAGTCCCCCTGATCAATGACGCAGAGGCAGCACCACAGATGGAATGATTGATGGCAGACGCTCTGGCATTTCAGCAAGTTTATTTCTTACAACAAGGCTTATATAGGCACATAACTTAATCAACAAGCACATGACTTCATCTTGTGACTTAATCAATAAACATATGACTTAAACCTGACCCTAGGCCTTGTACCCCCTGGTACTTACAGGTCTATGGATAAATTGAACTAACTGATAACCACTTATTATGTAAAACTATGCTTATGGGCTAAGGTTTAACTGGCTTAACTGATAACTACTTTACTAAGGTTATTCTTATGCTAAGTAGTAATCCTTTAATCCGACCATTTTCTTAAGGGAGTAGTCTGGAAAATCCCACCAGGATTTTTCCTTTCTAACTCACAAAAGACTTGCCTTCACAAAATGGGAGACTGATTGACCTTACAAGGGCACAGATGACTGTACCCCTACAATGTATACTCAAAGTTCAGTGATAAAAAAATTTTTCAACTCTCCATGTCTAAGCCCAGCAACTAACATTCAAATGTAAGGACAAGATAAACCAATTTTAGACCCATTCTGTGTAACAGCATATACTTAAGTAAAATTAAAAATGAACTTAGGAGAGAAGATTAAAAAAAAAAACTAATGTATCTAATATTTAAATCTAAATTATTGAAACTACACAAGTGTAATACTTTGGAAGTAATTGACAGATGGTGTCAAGACAGGAGAAAGTGATAATACATTCAAATTATTATCTTGGTTGGGAAAGAGTATAGATACTGATTAACTAAAGAGATATAAATTAAAAATATATTTTATATTCGTGCAATAAAATTAAGATATAATTGTTTTGAATCATTAAATTAGGATATCTAGAGCAAAAAAAAGGTCATTGAAAATTCCTATATCAGCTCGGCACCTGTGGCTCAATGGGCTAAGGCACCAGCCACGTACACCTCAGCTGGCAGGTTTGAATCCAGCCTGGGCCCGCCAAACAACAATGACAGCTGCAACTAAAAAATGACCGAGTGTTGTGGCGGGTGCCTGTAGTCCCAGCTACTTGGGAGGTGGAGGCAGGAGACTCGCTTGAGCCCAGGAATTGGAGGTTGCTGTGAGCTGTGATGCCACAGCACTCTACCCAGGGTGACAGCTTGAGGCTCTGTGTCAAAAAAAAAAAAAAGAAAAGAAAATTCCTGTATCAATCCAGAAATAAAGTATGAAAGGGGACAAATAAAGAGAAGCTCTAATAGAAAATAGAAAATAAAAGTCAATATCTTAATGATAAATGTGAATGGATTTAATTTCATATTAAAAAGAAGAGGATCTCTTTTCTCTCTCTCCCCCGTGTGTCTTCTCTATCTCTCTCTCTCCCCACCTCTCTCTTTTCTATCTCTCCTCTCTTCCCCCATTTCTCTCTCTCTCTCCCTCTCCTCCTTAATGCTGCTCTGCAGCATTCCCCGGCAATAAAGATTTTTCCTACCAAAAAAAAAAAGAAAAAAGAAGAGGATCATATGGGTTTTCTTTTTAAATTCAGCTGTGTTAAATTCAGCTGTTGCATCTAAGATACATGTTTACAGCAAAATGACACTGAGAGACTAAAATAAAATACAGAAAAAGATGTAGAAACCAAATATGTCAATAAAACAGAATAATAACATTAATATTAGACAAAATTAGAACCAACATTCAAAACTACTATCAGTACAAAGAAGGGTGTTGTATATTGATAGAACTCAAATAGATCAAAAAGATTTAACTTCTTCCCTTCCTTCAGTGCTTGGAGTCAGGTGTATTAGGATAAACATTTTGGAAGAGAAATGGAGAGATATCAATCAAAATTTAAGTTTTCCTTTCTCACGGCAAAACCACTTTAGGAATCTCTCTTCTTGTAGCAAGACTTCAAAGGCAACTTAAATTCTAGCAGTAAGAAAATAGAGGAGAAGAATACATAGATTTAAAACATATTTATGTCTAGGTTAGTCTTTAAAATTAAAAATATTTAAAAATGTTTAATGTAACCATAAGAGACTAGAATGAGAAAGGATAAATATTCTCTTCTGAGATACAGAGAGACTAGATTGGCATTTAACAAAATCAATTGAAATTAAAAAGATAGAAAAACATAAAGATACACAAGAGGGACTAATGAGACCACATATTCTTTGGGCCATTACATGGATTTTGTGTCTGCACCTGTTGACTGAAAGAACACACTAAAAGTTATTAATCTGAGAAATGTATGATGATTTCTTATAATTAATCTTTATAAAGGGATGTTTAGTAAATGTGATGTTCATACATTATTTCATAAGTCTTAATGTCACACTAGGAATAACTTTATATTTTCTCTCACAGAAACAAGGTTTTGCCTACTATCTTCACTGCTCCGTCTCTGGTGAATCCTGTAGTAATTGTACTGGGTGCTCATTTAATGCTTGTTGAATGAGTGAAATGTATTTATTCCCAAAGGTCTTTGAAATAAATTTTCTCACTGTCCAATGTGAATGCAAGCTACAGAATCGATGCGCAAGTTTAAATCAGCGTTAGATAACCGGAGACCTTGCATGCTGAGCAAACCTGGTTTTAATGCTTAGACATAGATCATGATAACTGGTCAAAACTGATTGATTTGAGAAAATGTTTTGAAGCCACCACATAAGTCAGACTTGTGTGTATGTGTGCACAAGTATGTGTATCTGTGACCTAGTCAGGTCTACTTAGACTATTGATCCATTGAAAACCTTTTGTTCATAGAACAACCTTGACCTAGAAAATAATACATCATAGAACTTAAAGAGACCTTAGAGGTAATGTTTCCAGAATCTTTATTTGCAAGAAGAGGAAACAGGTGCAGGGAATTTAAGGCATGATGTTCTAAAATACAAGCTGCACTTCCTGATTGCCTGTTTATTTTTTCATCCTCTCCACATTAAGTCTTAGCCTACATCCCAGTTAAAATGGTCTTAATTATGTTCAGCATATAAAGCACTACTTTGAAAAGCTGATCATTTTGAGATCCGTCTATAGCATGCCATTTGGGCTTTTATGCTCATAACTTAAGAAAATAAGTTTTAATACATGTTAATTTATTATAAAAATTATTTATGGGCTAAAAGAATACTGAAAATATTTACCGTGTATCTTAATTTATCCCTCAAAAATAAGCTAAAGGTTAAAGGAATGGTCAAGATGGTGTCGCAGTTATTTTTGGAAAATATGAGCACTATATGTTTTAGTAAATCATTTTCACTAATAAATCTAGATTTGGTATTTATTTTAGTGAATATGTATGAATATACTAAATTAAGTTAAAATATTTTGTAATAAACTATAAAATATCAGTGAAAAATGTCAAAATATAACTAGAAGTACTCAATTTGAAATTTCTAGATCTCAAAAAGAAAACTGCATTTCTGCATAAATATAATGTGTATGCTAAAAAACATAAAAGACAGAAGATATTTTTCTCTCTTGCCTCCAAGTACAAAAAGTAAAACTGGAGACCTTTCAACTCAATTGAATATAACTCAAGTGCAATATAGATGCATCAGAATTATCTAGATACTAGTGCTTTATGACAAAATAAAAAAAATTAAGGAATATCTATAGTGCATATAATTTTTGGTCAAGCAACCACTTACCTAATCTTTTAGATTTAATTTATGGTATAGTAATTATTTGGTACTAATAATTTGTTATTAATTACTACTAATAATAATAGAAAATAATATACTAATTATTATTTACAAAATATCTTCTTATTCCTTTAAGTAACTACATATACAGTGGTATTACTTTAAGCTAAAGTATTCTGTATTTGGAAAATTTAAAGTTTAAATTTAAAAAGCTCTCCCGTTGGAAGCCTCTGTAAAGCCCACTGTGTACATGTAGGATCCTTCAGCATAACAGAAACATTTGTCAGGAAAGCAGCCAAGCCCTGCTCTAGTTTAGAAAAAATAGAAATAATTTTATCCAAGGACAATTCAGTTACTTTCTTTCATTTTAGATTCTCTAAGAGTCTGTAAGGTACTTCAGCAATGGGTTATTAAAATCTTGCAATGGAAGAGTTTTAGTCTGCTGCAAAAGGTGCTAGAATTTATATTATAAAGCATCTTATTTCAGCATGGTGTATTAATGTGCTAAATTAAATGCTGCCACAATTCAACAAGGAAAGCCATTCAACTGCTAGTTTACTATTGGAAGTAGATTACGTGTATTGGAAGTAGTCATTACGTGTTTTCGCATTTATTTTCCTCATCACCAACAAATAAAACTATTTTCAGCAACCCATTATGCTGGTTCATTAGAATTCAGTAGATGTTTCAAAAAGAGATTCGATCATAAACTGTACTTGGATAATGTATAAGACATGATTACACATATTGATGGTGTCTTACATGGAAGAGTGTGCCAAACTTGTTAACATTTCCCAGAACACAGACATAATACGTGTAAAAATGATCATTTAAGAGTGTATACCTCAGATTTCTTGGAATCATTCCAAATAATGAATTTTATCATATAATTTTCAGGTATCAAAAATTCATGTTCTAGAAACATTCATAATTATATGTAATTATTTTAAAGTTCCTACTTGAAATAATATTAAAATTGAAAAATTAAAATATAGTATCATTGTCTAAAAAGTTGCACGCTAAATGCATTTGCTAATTGTGCTTATAAAATATGTTACAGAATTGAACAACTTCACTGAAACGTTCCGAACATTTTTAGATTTTTCTATAAAGATACTAGCAGCGTGCCTATTTAATGCTTCATGTTTTATCTATTTTTAGAAGTGCCATGAAATTACTCAGTTAACAAAATCATGACCAGAAACCTAACAAAATTATTTCTGTGGGAATATTTTGAAAATCAGGATTTGTTTTGTTAATGTGTGAAATAACATCACAGTCTCTATAACCAGGCATCTAACTATGGCAATGCATCCAAGAAATAATGTGAAAAAAGAATATCACTTATTATTTGAAATGTTACTGATGGATTTCTCAGATTCTTAATATTTCATAATATCTTTTATTTACATATAACCTAATATCAATCAATTCATTGTATAACCATTATCCTTGTACTCTTTGAAAATTGTCATGGGCAATTTATCCTATTTTTGTTTGGTTCTTGAATAATATGAAATTATTAGATTTGTAATCAAAACCAAAGATTTTTTTTTAATTTCTTCATAATTTAAAAAACTGATGAATAATTCTAATATTTGAGTTTCTAATAGCCCATGCTAGTTGTAAAAATTTCTTTTGTTATCAATACTCCTGTCATAGCTTTATCTTTTTATAGAAATCATGGCTCTATAGGCACTCATGCTTGTTGAGTGAAAGAGTATAGTCTTTAAGTCTGAAAATATTTCAAATAGCTATAAAAATCAAGAAAAGATCTCAGAGATCAGAAAGATATCAAAATGGTGATAATCTGTGTTGTTCTTCACAATACAGATATCTCCCACTTAAAGTATGCAGGAAAAAAATTGCATGTAAAATCACTGTGTTAATGCTATTTCCCATAAATGTAGAAATAAATGAACAAATTCAATAACTTATACTCCTGCCTAAATATGAACCTAGATTGCATTAAATCTAATAATCTTTTTCAGAGACTATCTGGTTACTTTTTAACAGAATTTACTTGTCTACTCTACCTTAAGCCATCCACTTGATGTAACTGTTCTTCTGTCAACAAATCATATTTTAATATTATTTCCTACTTGGTTACAATACATGAGAGTCACATCCTATGTACAATTATATGGTTTAACAGATTTATTTCTTTTAGGAGCCATATTAGCAAGTGATTGTAGTTAAGCGTATTCTAGTATCTAGGAAATTAATATAAAAAGTGAGTTGCTCAATATTTTATTAAAATAAATAATTTTATATATTTCAAAGGGTCAGGCCCTGCTTACTGGATTTCCTTGATCTCTGAGCTTAGAATTCTGGAGACCATTTCTTACTTGATTTTGTTACATTACTTCCTAACATAGTAAATAATTAATTAATGATTATTAAAAATATATAAGGCATTGTTTTAGGTCAGTGAGATTTAATAAAGAAGTATTTTAATTATTTTAATATTAACCTGAATATATTTATGGATAATAAATTCTAGCAGCAAGAATTTTGACCATCTTAAACATGCTTGACTAATTTCCAAGTATGTCACTGAGTGAACTGTCCACCAAGCACGTTAAAGGAATTGTTCTGGACATCTAGAAACCTGCATTTTGTAAAAGAAATTCTTAAGGCAAATTTATTTCTTTAATAAGTAAATATTACAACCCAGCTATGTCCAAAGCAGAAGGTGATTTTAAAATTCAGAGCCATATTTCCTTTCCCTCAGAAGTTGAGATAGTCTAGTAGGAGGAATAAGACACTTAATCTAATAATTATAATAAAAGTTTATTATTGATTCAATAATAAAGTAGAAGTTAAAAAAGGCAGAGGCTGCTTGGTTTGGTAATGAGGATGTAGTTCATGGAGGTGGTGCGGTTGGAGCTAGGCTAGGTGAGAGGCTTTCTTGCAGCCATGGTAAGGACAGTGTTTCGATTAGAGGAAGAGGTGAGAAGAAGTGCAATGGTTTGATCATTTCCACACACAAAGTGGTGTAGTTTGGTCCTAAAGTGTATGTAGGACACAAGTCTTGAGATTTGTTGACAAGCAATAATGGCCTGTGCCAGGAATGGCCTGTGGCAATGCAGAGGAAATTTAAGTCACACTGTGTTCCATTTGCATTACAAGACAGATTACAGGAATGACTGCTATCTACTAGTACGGTGCTCTGCTTGTCCATATGTTAAAAAACAAACACAAGGTACAATCACGCATATGTATGTGTATTTTAACTTTTTGATGACTCACTTTAATAGTACTATGACCCTTGATTTCTCAACAAAAACTTCTTAGCTGATAATTGACTATAAAGAGAAAAATTTCAAGTCTATTTTTTTTTTTATTAAGTCATTTGTACAATTTGTTTTTGAATGATCTACTTATCTATGTTCCTGGATGGCAAACGAAAAACCGTGAAACTATGCTTAGGGTAATATATTGTGAAGAACTTTCTTTCATGTAACTGTGATTATATTTGACTGTTGATTTCTAGGGAGATGAATAATGAGAGATTGTCTAAGAAAAAAGTGTCCACACATTGAAGTCACTTCCAATCACTTGGATTTTGTAAATGAGCATAGTTATTATATATACCCCACTACTACTTCATTGACAACATCAACATAAAGATATAGGAAATAACCCTGTATTTTCATTCGCCATGTACCATGTATACATACTCAATGTTATGCAATACATTATTTCATTTGATTTCATAACCTGCTTCTCATTGCTTTCACCAGATCAGATCATCATTTTATTTGGATATGTTATTTTTCTCGTGTAACTAATGTAGTGTATTATCTTTGCCAAATAAGAAACCTTTGAATTGAATCAACCACCTATGAAAAAAAGTATTCAAAAAGCCTAATATGCTATAGATTTGCCTCAACCCACAGTCAGCACATGAGAAAACAGTAGTAATTGTTTTTCTCTAAGTTTGGATGATCCAATTGGCCTTTATATTTGTTAAAAGTGGAGAACATAATGTCATCTTGAAAGAGAACACAAATATTTTGAAAACAATCCCTAGTGAGGTATGGTTGGAACTATAAAATTTGTTGCTACACCTTATATTGTTAACTCTAAAACAAAGTTTTTTGTTTTTTGTTTTTTTTTTCCCCACGAACTGGGCACATAAACATTGGCAGAAGATACTTGTTTAGACAACAGTTCACATATTTTACTTATACATTTAAATTAATTTAGGTCTGAAACATTCAAAAAATGCCACCATAGTGTTGTTTTTTCCACTGAGAAAAAAAGAAATAAATTATTAGCATGTCTTCTACCTTACGAATAATGTAGTTATATCAGGGCCTCCTGTTAATTGTCATATTTTCAAAATAATTTTTCAGATACATTATGTTGACAACAAGAACCAGAAATTTCATTTTAAATTCTTAGTTATATAAGCAGAACATAACCAAGTCCATAAATTATTGATGATTTTTTAATCTTGAATACTGTGACCTATGATGGGCTATCAGAACCAATGTTCATATAGCTTTGATTACTGAATAAGTAGAAATGGCTAACGTGGAAATTTAATTTGTATTATATATGTTTTTGAAATTTAATTTGCATTATACATATTTTTGAGAGACATATATCACATTCGGGCTATCAGGTAAGACGAGTTGTTCAAATTTCATGTACAAAAATATTGCAATTTAAACTCAGGAAATGATTAAAAATTGAACATTACAGTGTAAAATCATCCCAGCATTGTCACCAGCATGCTCAGATCCCTAAATTTCAGGATCATGCTTTCTGTACAAATAAACTGTTTTTCCCCAGAACAGCAATTTCAGATTTTTAACAATACTGCCACTGCATTAGAAATCGTCTTCTATTACAACTGGTTATGTAGTTACTACTGTGTAATTAAGTTGTAGGCATGGAGCAATTGTTCGTGGCATTCTTTCCCTTCTAATGCTACACTGCTTTAGTGAGGTCATCAGAGCCACCGACTGATTTGTGGAAACATCTACTCTGACTTAAATGCTACAAGACATAGACATACAAACACAGACACACAATTTAAACTATATATTTAAGAGAACAGAGGTAAAGCACACCGATCATAGAAGTTACCACTAAATTCTTTGGCGATTTCAGATGTGGAAACATGGTATATAGTATTTTAAAATATTGGATAGAGTATATAATAGTCTAGATATAAACTTTTTAAATGATAAATTTCCCAAATCACTACATGGTAAGTGGTTAGTGGAGAAAATGATTTAGGCAGCACACACTGTCTATGTAAACGAATGGGATGGAAGGATGTTGGCAGTGATGGGAAACAGTGATGGGTTTTACAAGATCAAACATTTTACGCAAATTTCCAGTTCCTGTTTTGAATGTTGTCTAAACTAAGGCACAACTAAATTTCTTAATTTAGTTGTCTAAATTAAGGGCACATTTAAATTTCTCCATTTTTTCAGAGAGTGTTCTTTCAGGCAGAATATTCTGGAGAGCCTGTCTAACAAGTCAGCTTGTCAGGTGCCATAGTTTAATTTTGATGAGAGAATTTGCCAGGATAGACAGAAAGGTGCCAATCTTTTCTCCTTAATGCAAACAGGAGTGGGTAGAATTTGTGCTTACAATACACTGTTTAATTGCACAAAGTAAGTTGTAATATTTTAGCGTAAGATTATTTAACAGTTGATAGCAGAAAGATAAACAGCTGGTGAATATTGTTTGCTTTGGGATTTTGTCATCAGTTCTGGTAATTTGTCTGCACTATCATTAGAACACATTTTACCCAATCATCTTTTCCATGTATAAAAGACTTGGTCTTAAGGGCTCCATAATTTTCTTGATGTGAGAGAAAGCACCACAATTTCTTGCTCCTCAGATATTCCTTTCCCCTACTTAACTCCTATGATTCCAAACCAACAATTGTCCCATTCATTAGGCTTTGTTTTTTTTTAAATTGTAGTAACAGTTCAATAAGCACAGAACTACTGGAAACTTCTGTGCACATGAATTTTTAAAAATATTTTACATGAAACCTATTCTTTTGTTCAAATTATTATTTTTTCTTCTTCCCATTTGCCTCTGAGGTGATCCCAGATATTTTGCCTTTTTTAAAGGGTATTCTGTCAAAAAATTAAATAATGGAAAGCTGGAGTCCTTTCACAAATATAAACTTAAAAGAGTAAACGTCTTATACATGGTCAGAACAATGGTGAAGCAGAAAGAATGGGAATAGCCAAGGCCACCTTTTACATGACCTTTTGAAGACAACCAAGAACAACCTCATTTTTGGATGAAAAAAAGAATTCATTAGGTAGATGTACCTTAGAACATTTTATGCATTTTCCAGTTCCTGTTTTGAATGTTGTCTAAACTAACAAAAATTAAGGGTGCATTTAAATTTCTCTATTTTTTCAGAGAGTGTTCTTTCAGGCAGAATATTCTGGAAAGACTGTCTAACAAGTCAGTTTGTCAGGTGCCATAGTTTAATTTTGATGAGGGAATTTAGATTACAGAGTTGAGTAATCTAGTAGCAAGAACAGTGCTGACAAACTCCTGGGGGTGATGGCCATTCTGCAAAGAAGCAGAGGCGACCAAGTCAGGACTCTCTGAAAAAATGGCAGTGAACACTGTGGTTGTATTTTTTCTTATGTATTCCTTCCAAATCTTATCAAAAGAGTACAATATTTCCGTTAATTAGGTTGATTAAAAACGTGTCACTTCATTGACTGTTGTTACTGTTTCTTGAAACCTACTTCATGTTTATTAGGTTTTCTGACTTGAGTTTAGAGATTTCCCAAGATCCAGCCTTGCCAATTCAGAACTGTGAATTTAATCGATAACTTCTAGGTATGTGTAGGAACATATTGCATGAGACAGTGATGTGATTTGTGAGAAATGTCTACACCCAAGCTTTCATATGCCTTTATTCTGTCTTCAGAATTTGGAATGATGGGAGATCATACAATTAAAAGTCAGCGACCTCGATCTGTTCATGAAAAAAGGGTCCCTCAGGAACAAGCTGACGCTGCTAAATTTATGGCACAAACTGGTAATACGTTAGTTACATTTTTCTATTTATTGTTGTTAATTTAATGAAACCACTGCATGTTTTCATAATCTTTTGCTGCACATTTGTCAGTTTTTGGAGCTGATATTTTTTTTGAGCCACTTTTTTTTTGTCACCAGTTAAAGTCCATAAATAAAGTAGCTGTGTATTGAAAAGTGCACACAAAGTATACAGTATAGAGTTACTTTGCTTGTAGTATGAGACATTAAGGATTGGTGTATTCTCATTTATTTATGTTAATTAACTACTTAATCTATATCATTAAAAAGATAACAAAGTTATTTCTGTAATAATTGATGGCATGGGCCTTTCAAGAATTAGATTTTTAAGCAGGACTTTAGATGTAGATTAATCAAATATTTTTGGGTCACACTGCTTATCAATATTAATTGATTGCTAAAATGTACCAAAAATAGACATGTTTCTAGAATTGAATAATACATATTTGAAAAGAAAGTTTTGTTGCATAAACTAAATAGCAAAATTTTGAGAGTTTCAGTAAGCTGTAAGATATTCCTCATTTAAGTGACTTTCTAGTTTATAAAATGTTTAGTTCTAAATTAATTGAATTATTTTAAAAGCCTCTCTCCATATATATATATATATATATGCATGTATACATATGTGTATCTTTCTATCTATGAAATATCTAGCCATATTTTTTTTTTAAATTAGAGATAGGGTCTTGTTCTATTGCCCAGACTGGAGTGTAAAAGTGTGATCATAGCTCTCTGTAGCCTCTCTGTCCTGGGCTCCAGAAGTATTCCCGCTTCAGCCTCCCATGTAATTCAGACTATAGACATGTTCCACCACGCCTTGCTATGTGCCCATTAGTTAAAGAATTTGAACAAAGAATTACATTTCTATTTTGACTCTTCATAATAAATGGCTTATAATCCTATCTGGGTACTTCATATGTGGCACATGCTTTGATGAAAAAGTGTTTAAATTATTTTTCATGAAAATTTTCAGTTGTTGCCTTCATTTTGTGCAATTTAAAACTAACAGTTTTATCTCTGTCTTTATGAAGTTTTATATATTCCAATCTGTTTTACTTTTAATATAGAAATTTCAAATCCATGATCAGCTCACTAACATAACATTCAATGTGATTTTGATAAAATTCCATCAAGGCCTGGGTCTTCCCTTCAGTTCACATGTTCTCAGCACAGTCTTCATTAAGAGCACCGTTTCAGAGCCTGCAACATAGACGTAAATATTGTTTAATATTTTAATCCATTAGTTGTATGTAGATTTTAATGCATTAGTTGTATGTAGGTCAAATTCTCAGAACATAATTATCTAGAATAAATTCTATGAGGATATATTTTTAGGTTTTCTTAGATATATGCTGCATTCAAATCCAGAAGTGAAATTGCTTATCTGGATTGTTTTTGTGCATCTTCTTATTTAAAAAGAAGTGATTATTAAAGGTAGAGTCTTTATATAGTGATCAAGAAAATGCCATGAAGGCTATCTGTAACAGTACGATCAAAATATTTCTGAATGTATATGAAGCACATCATGCCCTATGATTGCACCAATGTACATAATTATGATTCAATAAAATTATAAAAAAAAAAAGAAGTGATTTATATTTCTATTGTTAGCATGAACAAGTTGAAAATGCATTAACAGGGTCAGGCAAATTTCCAAATTTTTAAGTGTATTTTTCTCCTTTTTAGAGCAGAAAGTCTCAACCACTGAGCAGAGATTAGAAGATGCTTGATGTTAAATAGAGGTACACAGCATGGGCTGACTACTTAGCCTCCCGGGTACCATTGCTAATAGAATTTCTGCAAGATTAGAGAAGTTGTCCTTCCCTTGAGCAAAAGAAATGGCAGACATTGGTTTACTTATGTTCCTAAAAATTGGAGTTATGGGAATGCAAATGGAGAAGTGCAGTTTTAAATTCACATTAATATGTAAAATTAGTTTATGCATAAATATGCAATTTAACCAAAGTTTTTGTCCAGATTCAATTTTTTTATTTGCTTGTGAGGTATATTAAGAAAATGTACAATTTTCAGGCAAAATCTTTTTTGTAAATTCAGATCTCAAGAACATTGTGCATTCATAATGAGGAATTGCTAATTTATGTTTTTGTATTTACTGATACTTCCACAGAAATTATTTTGTATCTAATGTATAGTAGCATGTGAGTTGGCAAAATAGATTAGACATTTATGAAATAAATCCATGAAGAGCTTTAAAACTATTTCCTCATATTGGTGACAATAACTCAGAAGAGGCAATGGACTTTAAAATTAAAGTTCTGAAAATATTGATTGGATGCTTGAACCAATATTTTTTATTTTATTTTAAACAAAAGTAGTGTAGGCAAATATAAGTGCATATATAATACTTAAAATGATATGATTATAATACTGATATAAAACTGGAAAGGTGCACTATTTTAAATAATCTTTATAATGTATAATTTGTTAGTAGGCAATTATAAAGCAAAATGAGAGTTTTTTTTCTTAAATGTTTTCCTAGATTATACTTTCTTTACATGGTAAGCTAGTCTGAAAATGCAGGTAAGTGCCTTATAATGAAAGTTTACAAAAATTAAGTTTTGTTTATAAAATTTCTCCATTTGCCTTTCAAACAAGGACTATTACATATAAACAATGACAAAAGTTTGCTATCAGTAATTCAAGAGCAAAGAATTAAAAAAGGGCAAATTAGGTAATAAAATACAATGGATTTTTTGTATTTATCATGGGCTTAAGGGAAAAAGCTGTCACACATTATAATTTAAGAATTCTCAAAATAACTAACTTGTTCTCTTCCATCAATATGATCAGTAAATAATGTAATTAAGCACAACTTTTTATAGAATAATAAAGCAGATCTTTTAAAAAAGAATTGCATTTGATAAAGTAGTTGTTTTACTTTATTAAAACAACTTGATTATTTTGGTTAATCCAATAAAAGAGATATGCCAGTTTCAATATAGATGATGCTTTATTAGCCTAAGAATCTATATTTGTATTTATTTATAAGGGAAATGAAATAAAGTGGTATAGACATCTAAATTAAGAGCCACGGTAATAGCTTAAGACATTTTGATTGTATTTACCAATGTCTTTGATCATAGTCATTAAATGAATTTATAAACATAGTTAGAAGAGTCATCTTTTATTACACTGAGGAAAACCCCCACATTAGGAATATTATCTCAGATAGAAATATACAACTCAAATTGCATTCCCCATTTCATGATTTTAACATACTAGCAAAGTGTTCCATTAATATTTCTTCAGAATTTAAAAGGCACCCCTCACATGGTATCCTTCTCAATCCACATACGTAGATTTTGAGGATAAATTAGATTTCACCTATTTTATTGTAGAGATTCAAAGAAGTAAAATACTTTATCAGGGTCACAGAGCTTTCTATCAAACACAGGACTTCTGAATTGTTCCTGGTTCCTTTTCTGTTTTTTGCCCAGCTGAAGAAGTGCCCAAGTGTTAAGGCACCAGCTCAGTTGGTGCTGTCATATAGATATGTAGGGAGGGAGGGAGGTAGATGGGTAGATAGATATTTTTAGATAAGTAGATAGATAGGGAGGGAGATGTAGATATCAAATCATATTTTTTGTTATACTCTACCATCCTAATGTCACGGAGCATTTTTTAATGTCCTTCTGATAAACTATATTAGCTATTTCTCACAATGGCCTGGTGTGCTCTGATGAAATGGTCTCACACCTTTATGAGGAAGCAGCAGCATGGATGTAAGAAGTATTTGGTGGAAATGTCATTGGAAATGGTAGCATTTTAGTTATCAAAGATCATTTTAGCAGGTAGGCCACTATTTTAGTGACAAAATCTGATTCAAAATTTGAAAGCCAATATATGTCTTATTTATTTTTGATCAATAAAATAAACCATCATTTGAGGAAGAGGGAAGAAGGCCAATTCTGAGCATCCATTATCAAATTCTCACGATCTAGACACCTCTGCTTAGCCTGTCGGCATCCCGACAAGATCATACGTTCTGATCAAATGTTTAAGTATTTGCACAAAAGTACTTTAAAAGTAGTTCTTTCTCCCAATCCATTATTAATTTTGCTGAATTATTTTTCCCCTATCATTATAATAATGCAAGGAGAAGAGAAGGACTGCTTTGTGGCAAAATAGAACTAACTTTATTCATAACCTTTATCATTTCACTTACAGAATTTGCATTGTTCATGATTTTCTGCCTTTTAACCAATAACATATAACCACAATATTTATATTTCACTTAATCTCATTACAAACAGGTTGGAATATCATTTTCAAAATTGTCTTATATTTTCCCTAACTTTAAGCTTAAATTTTTCATTGCTAAATATTCATGTGCCTGTATACATAGATGTGTGGATATTTTTTAACCATTATCCTATCATTATGTTTATAGAATAATGATTTTCAATCTTGATAGAGTACCTTTAATGTAAAAGAACTGATTATTGAGTCATGGCTTTAAATGTTATTCAAATAGTTATCCAAGGATGTTGTAGGCAATTAGTTGTATACAATTTGTGAAAGCAAAATAATTCTGAAGTAATCAAGGGCAATCCATAAAGTCCTTTTAAGACAAATACCGATCACAATGCTGAAAGCAGTCCTATTTAATATAACATAGTCTGTCATCCTAGTACCATTCTGTGCCTATAATACATTCTATTATAAAGACATTGTCATTTATCCCTTTGGGGGCACAGTGTGGACCAATATATGAGCAAATGCTTGATAAAGGTGCTACTTTGAGTAATGTGGTTGGTGGACCAGTGCTTGTCTATAAACTGGTTATTGTGGTCCCTCAAGGAGAGAAATGATTTACACTAGAATATAGAGTCAACTACTTCATCAAACACAAGTTTTACTTTAGTTGTTTTTTTTTTTTTTCTTTTTTCTTTTTGGAGAACTAACTTCTCACTGAGAAAAGATCTGTGTATTTAGTTACATTCAGGCCCAAACTCTTCTGTCCTTGAGTACCAGTTTGTGGACCAGATGCCTTGAGTAGCACTGCAAATAATTTCTAAATCATTTACTAACTCCCCCCAAAAGATAAATAGATAAGTTTGCAGTCACCCATCTACCAAATGATTTGACAAAATGTAAATCCATAGATTCACAGCATCATGTATTTTTGAACCTCTTGAAAGAAAGCCTGTGAACTATCTTATCTGTCTATTCAAATGCAAATTTTAATCAGAACCTACAAAATACAGTTAAATTTCTCTTTGAGCTATCTAATTAGTCATACACATTTTCAGGAACACTTAAGTGTGTAAACGTTTCCAGCAACTAAATGATTAATGTAAATGGTTACTCTAACAGGTAAATGACCCAGTTTGAATTTGGAGAAAAGCATCTGCAAATTTTCAAACAATTTTTGAAATTTATCCTGAACATGATGCCAGACCGGAATTAGAAGCCTACTGCAACGATCTTAGAAATGTTTGACTCTTAGAGTCCTTGGGACGTTACTTCAGATAATACTAAAAATAAGACATGGTTTCAGTGTGATGCTAACTCCAAGAAAATTAATGAATTCAGATATTCATTGGCTTTTTGGAGCCCTATTTTGAGTAAATTTTAGTGCAGATTAAATTAATGGAAGTTATAGAGGAATTTTCATTCATTTCACATAAAAATCACTACTCCAAAACACAGGTAAAATTGGGGGCAGAAGGATTTTAATAAATTACCACAAAATAAATAGCTGTCATAGGAAGAAATAATAGGAATCGTACTAGGAATAAATTATAAATAAGTGTCTGTGCTCAGCGCAATGAAAATTAGATGTATCCAAACTTGAAGGCTCTACCTCATCTAGTGTTAGAAAGGATGTTATGCAATAAAGGACTAGGGAAGGACGCATTGATGTATTTCTGTTCGCCAGAGCCAAAGAGTAAACTTAGAAATACATTTTGCTTCCTTTCTCATCAAAGTACAGAGTCTTAGATTGGCCTGAAGAGAATCACTTCAACAATTACTCATGGGGAAAAATGCTGACTACTACTGTCTAGTAGTACTATGTTGTACTACTGTCTAGTAGTACTATGTGGTAGTACTGTCTAGTAGTATGTCTAGTAATACTATGTGGTAGTACTGTATAGTAGTACTGTCTAGTAGTAGTATTCCATCATAGTGCCCTGCACACAGTGTACTTTGCAAGAAGTATTGCACTAAAAAGGTTATAGCCAACCCAGTGTTTGCACCAGCATTAAATGCATCCCTCCTTAAATTTCTTTTTCTCTGAAATGTTTTCTTGTACCTTTTGATGTATTGTCATATTTTTCACATTTAAGTTTTTCTTGCATGTCATAATGTCGGTTTGTATAATGCTCACCAGATGAATATTGAACCCGGTATTTCATGTTTATTTGTTGTCTTGCACACAGGTGAATCTGGTGTGGAGGAGTGGTCCCAGTGGAGCACATGCTCAGTTACTTGTGGTCAAGGGTCGCAGGTGCGAACCAGAACTTGTGTATCACCTTACGGGACTCACTGCAGCGGCCCATTAAGAGAATCAAGGGTTTGCAATAACACTGCCCTCTGTCCAGGTAGTGTTAGCAGCAACTACAACTGTGGATGTTATTGAATTGTGTCATGCTACGCATTTGGAACGATTTGTTATTTTCATATGAACTTGGTATAGCCATTTTAATTAGAGCGGATAAGTGTCATTCTCACTTAGCTATGATATTTTATCATGTACGAGATTATCTCTGCTTTCAGAGCAGTCAAGAAATAATATAAGTGACTCCCCTACCCTATGCATAGTAAACATTAGCTTCAAATTTCTGTATCTGCTTCTAATAGTATTTAAGGTTTAAATGTTTTTCTGTATTGTAGATAGCAGAACTATCCAGATAACTTTTGAGGACCCATGTAGTTTGCCAGCATACTAGGAATAGAACGTGCATCCATTGTTTAAGGCACTGGTTGACATAGTTCTTAAGGCAGTCAGCATTTTTCCTACCACATATTTGATCCTATCAGGGAAAACACAGTCCCTGACAAAATAACTTCCTGCTATTTTATTTTATTCATGTAACTTGCTTCATAGAGCCTTCCACTGCTTTGCAAATAAAGCCATTAAGGAGAGAAGGGAGAGGCAAAGACAGAGAGAGAGTGATAGGTCATGTTAAATGGACCACAACATAGTAGCATGCTTAGTTAGGTTCAGATTTTCCAAGTTACATCAAAATTTTGTTGTTCAAGTGAAGCACATACATACATTACACACATTTCTTCTTTTCAGACCACTGGCTTTTAAATAAAAATAAGTGTGAATAGGAACTCGGGCTTTCTTTCAAGAGATTCAAAAAGACATACTGTTGTGAATCTCAGGATTTACATGTTGGCCAACCATTTGGTGGACGGGTGACTGCGAATGTATTGACTACTGCAGTTGACTCTGAAGTTGCATTTGTAGCATTTTCAGAGGCCTCAAAAAAGGGGTGGAGATAAAGAAGGGGACAGACACTGTAGCAGCCTTCATCTGCCAACTTGGGCTTACAAGTTTCCGGTGAGATCCATATCTAGAGATGGCTAATTCTGCAGTTGTTAAAAGCAAGAGGAAAGAGTGGGTAGCATGGGGCAAGGGCAAGAATAATCTCAATTTTTCAGCAGAATAGGCAAGGTCGATCCATTAAAAAACAGTCTGGAGGAGTTGTCCTCAGTGAGTATAGAGTTTCAAATTTTCAAGACGAAAACGTTTTGAGGGTCCATTTCACAACACGAATATACTTAACACTATAGAGTGGTGTACTAAAAATGGTTTAGATGGCAAATTTTACATTATGTGGTTTTTATCATAATAAAAAAAGATAGTCTAGGAAATAAAAGGAAGCGGTGGGCAGAAAGTGTAGGAGGAATGATGCAATGAGGTGGGAAATTCCTTTATAACAGAATTGAAAGGTACCAAAGCAGTGAGATGAAGGTAAGATTAAAAGCTGAGCAGGGCAGAAAGCTGAAGGCTATAAGACAGAATTAACAGGAGATGAGCAGTAAGTGCCAGTAAAAAAGTGAAAAATCGATGATGGCAAGTGCGAATTAGACTAGACAAGAAAAAACATGGAGTGGAAAATACAAGATTCAAAGGAAAAAAAAAGTGCTTAAGGAGGTCATGGAGAGGGAAGACAATAAAAAAGGATGATAAAAACAGGGCTCATCGCATCTAGGCACATAGGGTAAGAGAAGACAGAAGAAAGTAAGGAAGGAGCTGAGCATTTCATTTATTTTTTTTAAATTGACAGATAGCATTATATATTTTCATCTTGTATAGCATGATGTTTTGAGGTATATGTACACTTGTGTATATACAGATAGTCAAATGGCTCATGTATATAAGATATATTGAGGTATATGTACATGTGTATATACATATAGTCAAATGGCTCAATCTAGCTAGTTAACAAATCCATTACCTGATACACATTTCTGTGGTAAGAACACTTAATGTCCACTCTGTTTACATTTTTCAATAATATATCTATCACTATACAGTCACCATACTGTACGATAGATCTCTTGAAATTGTAACTGTAATTACGTATCATTTGACCAACATCTTTTAGAAATGACATCTTCAGACCACAAGGACAAATTCTTATGCATTCTCTTTTAGGTGTGGGTACAGTGGGTTTTCTGGGAGAATATTTAAAGTTGGTCCCTATTTACAGTATTTACAAAAAATTTTCTGAGATCAAGTTCCTAGTCCTTGGCAATGATAAAAGTGTCAGTAGAGGATTAAGCTACACTTGATAATATACGTTTATCTCATCACAATTTATTGGAATAGTCAAGATCCATTCAATATATAAGGATAGGGTCTGATGGCAAATGGATTTCCAAATGTGAGTCTGGGTGGATCCTAAAATTCTCCACAATCTTCCACTCAGACCTTACTTCCCAGTCACTGTTGTGTACTTTCACAGGGTTGACGTATGGAAGTCTCCATCATTCTGCCAGAGACTGCTGAACAAACCCCTTCCTGGGACAAGTGTGCTTCTCCCACACCAGACTGCCAAGCTCTTTCACTCTAATATCTAGAAAATTGAATAATATTTTATGATCATAAAGTTTTCTTTAATTTCTTAAATACCTTAATACTTACACAAGTGTATACCAATCAATAATACCTCCTCACCTTCATACATAGAGTTTTTCATCTTTCTAAATTTGGTTAAATAGTGGCATTGATAAGAAAAATGTATATTTTAATCATTGTTCTATTTTAGTGTTGAAGTAAGGGGATGAAAAGAATTTTGTTGCTTTCTTTTCAATTTTCCAAACATGAATAATTTTGCAACTTTATCATTTTGAAAATGTAGAATAAGGATTTTACTAAAGGAAACTAGGATTTCTTTTAATATGGCTATTGTATTTTTTTAGGAAGTATTTTGTGTTCAATATTTTGTTTAGTTATTTTCCATGCTGGTAGTAAACTTCCTTTTCAATCTAATATATTCTGAAACCAGTGACAGAGAGTGAATTTTAAAAATTTAAACAGTAATTAATCAGTGTCAACATTTTTCTAAAGTAATAAAGTCTCAAGAGGAAAATTAGCTCAGAAATCAGTAACTGATTTGTCACACTGTGGACACTCAAATGTATTTGGCATTTAATTAATGAAATTAACACAAAAACCCAAATTGAATATAAAAGTCACTTTCCACAAAATATGTAGAGTGATAGAATTAGAGCTTGTATTTATTTGCCCTATAAAAGTCAATAGTGTTATAAATTAGTTCACTCACCCATATTATTTAAATTTCAAAAGAAGTATTTTCTTAATTAAATTGAATAAGAATGGGTTTCTCCTACCACAACGCAAATCTTTTGTTTTGACTTTATACTTTCTTCAGAAACTGTTAGTCCTCAGAATAGAAAACAATGGACGTAAACATAAAGTCAGTTGAGCAAAGTAGAAAATTATATTGAGTTGTATATTTACTGTCCTGGTTAAATTACAGTTTTATAATCTATCCAGGGAGTGCAATAAATCTTTGTTGTGGGAGACGTGTCAGGTGCAGTTTTTGAATGTTTAGCAGCACTGATGTTGTCTATCCACTAGATACCAGTAGCTCTCCTCTTTCCTTAAGTTGTGACAAAAAATATATTTCCTAACATTGCCAAATGGAGGGGTCAACATTATTCCTTCTTGAGAACTACTCTTGTAAAATCTTTATGTGTTCTAATCCTATAGAAGTTTATGTAGAAGAAGGGATACTTTTGGATTTTTTTGTAAATGTCATAGTTGTCATATTCATTTACATCTCAAGAAAAAAGAAACTTATCTCTTAAAAGAGATATTTTATATTCAGCACAGTCTAAATCATAAGAAAATTTATATGTTTATTCCAAAATCTAATGGTAATATATTTTGTGTATGGTATATCCTTCATTTCCTTTCTAGTTAGCACAAAAAATATACATATATATAGCTAGGAAGAAAATAATTTAGGTGGTCGACGCAGATTTATATTTATTGGTTTTATTAGGATCTTTTAAAATAAACTAGATCATTTACAGATTTTTGAATTTTACTGCAAAATAAAAAATAACAATTTTCCATGCAAATAAAAATGTCTAATCTTTAACATTAATCTTATGAATAGCGTCTATAAACATTAAAAGGTATGTGTTATAACTTTCTGCTAATTCAGTAGTATCTAAAATAATATTGTTAATGATTTGTTTTCTTTCCAAATGAATAAAAGTGTTTTATCTTTTTAAAAATGATCCAGTCATGAAATTTCATCATGTAACCATGAAAACTGTTAACAAGAATTAACTAACATTAATTTTCTGAGGTTCCAGTTTCATAGTTTAACTAAGCCATCAAGGTTAATCAACATATTTTGTAATTTATGAAGAAAAATCTGCCAATTTAACAGCTTCTTTTTTTCTGGAATTGTGCAAAGCATGTACAGTGGTATAATTTGATAGAAAAGAACAGGAAGAGAAGCAGCAATATGAATATCATATAGCATCATTAACACTTTATATAAAAATAGGGGAAATTTGTTTTTAAGTGGAGTAATTTTGGTAATTGGAAATAAATGCAAAAAACTTATAAACCCCATTTATATAACAAAATATATTCACGTAAATTACTTTTTAAATTTCCCAATATAATTGTATATGTGTGTGTGTGTGTGTGTATATATATATATATATATATATATATATATATAATCTTCTTAGCACTAAACACAGACTTTTTGTTCATATATTAATAGATGCAAATTAGCTTTGGTTTCTCAAACTTTTCATGACAAAAATGAGAACATTTTACTTTCTCTCACCCTCTTATTATTTTTCAACATATTATTTTAAAATATACATTTCCCAGAAAGTCTCACAGAATCTTAGGACCCTTTTCATTGATTATTACTCGCATTTGACTCATTTTTTTCACTATTGGACCATAGTTTCACAACCAGATGAGGCAACTTCGATACATAAATGAAAGAGAATGGGTTACCGCAGAATTAAGGTATCACATGTGTATTTTTCAAATAACAACTTAGCATATACATGAAGAAGATTCTAGAAATACTGTATTTACTCGTATAATTCCTCTGCTGCCTTACATGGACTTCTGTTTAGTCCTACCAATGTTGAAGAGAAAATGAACATCTTTTTTTCTTATATTCTGCTATAAATTTCTCTGCCTTTATTCAGCCCAGGAGTTCTGAACTTGGACCATCTAAGAGCACAGTAAAACCAGAGATTCATCATCAAAAATGATCATCAAAAAACTTTTGAACCAAAGAGCATGCTTTTGCTGGCTTCATTTTATTTGCATTACTCATTGAATATTATTACTTACTGTCCCAAATTTTAGGAATTGGGATGAGAGTGGTGATTTGACAATGCAGGCAAAGGATCTAAACTGTGAAGCCTGACGGTAATTTGTAAAAGATATCACTATTTATCACAGTATTATTATGAAGGTTCACAATTTATGTTATTATTTCTGATCAGGTTTGAATTAATTATAATTGAAAAATTGACATATCTACAGTTATGTTAGGCATAATCTTGTTTAGATCATTGTTTTTGTTAGAAATGCATATTAATTAGAAGGATTTTCATTTGTGTCAAGTTGTTGGAGGAAGAAAAGCATCTTCTGGTTTTATGGTTATTAGAAAGAGATTTTCATATTTACCTTTCATTTGGGAAAAAGTAGGATCTTATACAAGTCAATACAGTATTTGAATTTTTTTCTTATTCAAAATCTGGTGACTTTGACCTCAATTTTTAAAAGGAAAATAAAAATACATAGTTATAATCTAAAATGTGTTGTTAAAAACCTTTTTAAAAATATAGATTAATTTTCATACTTTTATTTTTTTTCTAATACTATAAAAGTCTTTAATCCTGAACCTTTACAAGAGTCAGAAAAATAAAGTTAACCCTTAGCTTTTTAAATATAAATTTGACTCTAGAAGATCATCTCAGGTACGAGAAAGTTAATTCTCTACACTATTGGTTCATATTACTTTGACTTAAAAATAATTTATGACTACTTTACCATGAAGAAAAGAGGTTCATTTTTATTAAACTTAATGAGAAGTCTCTAGTTAATGACATGAATAATTGTTCAAATACAGGAAAAAGCACATATTTTTTCATTATTTTAATGAATTTTTATTTAACTTTTACATTTTATTTATTTATTTTTAACTTTTACATTTTAAAAGAAGAAAATAATCTCTATTGAGCTTTTGAAATATTCTCATATTTATCTATTTGATGAGTTTTATTTCTTAACTATAAAGAAAAATATTCTTGACTCTACCTCATTGCTTTTGTTGTTGAAGCTTCTTTGCTTTATTACAGTACATGGAGTTTGGGAGGAATGGTCACCATGGAGTTTATGTTCATTTACATGTGGTCGAGGCCAAAGAACAAGAACAAGGTCGTGCACCCCTCCTCAGTATGGAGGCAGGCCGTGTGAAGGACCTGAAACCCATCATAAGCCTTGTAATATTGCTCTCTGCCCAGGTGAGCACGTTCTGCATTCAGTGAACTTTGTAATTATGTACATCACATATGACCTTTAGGGTTCATAGGAAATACTGAGTACAACTTTCATTCAATTACGTTGGAAAATATACCCTTTGGTTGTTTCTTCCCTAAAACTGAGTGTCTTCCTTCATTTCATCATACATAGTGGTGTGTAATATTTCCTTGGGTAAGTATCAATCAATGCTCACATTTATTGGATCTCTATTAATGTATATATTAATGTTTTCCACTAAGATTTTTATCTGCACTTAGTTTTTCCTCCTGGGAAAATTACAAGGAGTCCTGAGGACTGGACATGATTATTGCCTTTGTACTGAAAGTAGATAGACATGATTTAAAGGTGGTCATTCTAATGTTATTCCTTTGCACTAATTTAATTAAGGAGTTGGGATGTACCACTCATCATGAATAAAAATGACAGATATGTATTAGAAAAGCAGACTCTCTAGATCTATTGCAAGATGGATAACATGGTTAGACCATAAATGATATATAATACTTTGTGATTATAAAGACTGTGTAGTCTGTTCTTAGTGTCTGTTTATGTTATATTAATATTTTCCTTCCTTTAAAATGTTTTAATTCTATTTTATCTATCTTTGATAATTAATTTCTCCCATTACACCAGGGAAAAGTCTTCATAATGCTATTATTTGGTTTAAAAAATATTCCAAAATAAATATGAAACTCTGTTAATGAGATCACTAATATTCTGCCTATTTCTTCTACCTCTTTCTGTAAATACACAGGCAGATAGACACATACACACATATTTATACCATGCCTTTTCTTCAAAGATTTGGAAAATTATATACTATTTTTAAATTATTTTATATTTTTAAGTGCTAAATGGTTTCAATTATAGAGAATCAAATATAGTTCAATCTTATTTCTTCATGTCATGCTAAGAAACAGATAATACAAGGAAATAAAAAATAATATATAACTACATTGAATCTCTTTTAATACATTAGTTTTTATTACTCCTTTTACCTAACTTTATCCCCATAAATACAAAAGTTAAAATGCCACTGAACAGTTAAAGTGCTATGAACCAAGTTTATCATAGTCCATACCTTCCATAAACTTTTCTAGAGATAAAATACTAGGATGTCAGTAGATAGGAAACCATACTGGTATGATTGAGAAGTCAAAACCCATTTTCCTAAGTTGATGTAGTCATGGGGGCTTTCTCAATCGAGTAGGAAACATACCTGTTTCCAAGTGAGTTGGTTTTAAATGTTATTATATTATCATTGTAATTTAAAAGCAATAAAATAAAATGTCTTTCTTTTGGGTGGAGCTTTTGTTTTTGGACCATGTTTATATTATTTGTGAATCTGGCTACATCTTGTTCCTTCATAAGTGAGTATTATGGGACCAACCTTGAGTACTTAAACATGTCATGTCATTTCTGAATCCTGTTATTTCTTTTCTTGAATTTAGTTGCATCAGAAAAGATGTAAAATTGGGATTCATATTGTATCCCAATTTACTTACTTTTTGAAAGGGAACTCTAGTAACTATGATTTTAAAATGCTTTCATATACTTCTCTAAATTTGATCATTGTAAAATATGAGATTTATGTGATGTAAATATTTGGAATTCTCCTTAAACCTCATCATCTGATAGCTAAACTCATCTATGTTCACTTAAGATAAAAGCATCAACATGTATCAGCTAGATATAGGACACTACTAAGAAGAATATATCGTTCCTAATCTCAAAAAATGTACAATTTGTTCAGAAAATTCAGACATAAAGTTGTGAAAAGTTAGCATAGAAAAAAGCATAGAAATACTCTAATCTCAATGAAAGGTGATAATCGAAGGACTCTGTAGTTTCAACAGACATTTCTTCTAACCATCCGACCTGAGATTCATTAATAAATTATTGAAGGGATAAAACTACGATAGGTGTTAATCAGTTGTGAAGAATATGGATTAACATCAATAGACGTTCTCCTTGGTTACACTAGTATATTACCCAACATATGATGATGTAGGTTGTAAACCACTATAATGAATTAGATACTATGTAAGGATGATTATATGTACATTGTTCTCATCAAATAATGAAGTGTTTTTTATTCATGTAGAGTTTGATACCTACATATAAATAGTTATTATATTATCAGTTACTTTGCTTAGTCAGTGTCTAGCATTTCTCACTTCTCTTGAGGGATCCACATAAGAAAGAAGAAGATTGGGAAAAAGCGTATGTGGTATTTCCTAGTTTAAATTATTTGTTCAAATTGGAAGGCCATGCCTGAGAGCAGTGGCTGATTTTGAAGAGAGAGTTGGGGAGGAGGCATAGAGCAACAAAGGGAATTCATTATTATTTACTCACTGGCTATCAACATCATGTGATCTCATTTTTTTCCTTTTGCCAACTATACTAACAGGTAAAATACTATGAGAGAGTGTGTGTGTGTGTGTATTTGTGTGTGTTCATTTAGAAGTCTTTGTGGTCTGTTTTTCATCTTTCATCCAAATTTAAAGCTTCGTGCAGTCGAGACTCTGTTTTCTATTTTCTCTGGATTTTCATTGCAGTCACTCATTGAGCCCTGAGTTTGTAATGCTATTAATAACTGAAATATTTGAGGACAAGGAACGTCTCTTTAATCTCCTATTTATCTCTTCATCCAACTTTGTACCTGGTAGTGTCTATCCAACAGTTACTATTGAAAAGACTTTTTGACATACACAATCCAAATTTCTAAAATTTATCCCAAGATTTTAAAGGGCATTTCCTATGTCTGTTTAATTATACATTAGTGTGCTGTAGTGGAAAGACTACATCTTGGACTTTTGCAAGAGAACACAGATGTCTAAATTTAGACTTTTACCTTTTAGTGTAGCTATGTCACTCTTGTGATTCTTGGTTTCTTCACAATACTGTTAAGAGAACTAGATGAGATGCTGAAAGGTAGAAAACCTGGTAAGGAGCAATGAGGAAAGTCTTAGCATTATTAAGTTACACCTTCCAACCAAAATCTGTTGGACTCACACCTGTAATTGACAAAGTTGAGTTTGTTACTCTCCCTGGGAGGAAAAAACCAATGTAAGGAACTATGGAGCATCTCAGTAAAAGGATTTTAGAAAAACTTATTAAGGAATGTGGGCTTGTGATAGTTGACTTGGGGGAGGATTTAAGGAAAAGAGGCTTTGTTCTGGATTGGATGGTGTTAGGAAGGAACAAAGATTCTGTTTCTGTATACCTTAATAAGTTAACTGACTGAATGGAAGACTAGCTATAATTAGAAAAGTAGTAACAGTCACTCATATTAGCTGAGAAAGAAGAATGTTTGGTGCTTTGATTGTTGCACTCTAAGCTTGTTCTTATCTCCAAAGTGACTTTGTCTATATTAATGTTTATTGTTAAGGGTTTAGGACCAGCAGGAGATAGCAGAGCCTTGCAGGGAGCGTGGGGCAGGCTGCTGACAGCACGGAGGTCTTGCTGTGTGTGTAGAACCAGTTCTGAATGTTCCTGATGGCGACTCCTCTGCTAGAGTGATTCGGTCACTCTAGAAACATCTATCCTCAATGGTTTCATTTTTATTAATATTTAACTGGGGAAAAGGGTCAAACATACTATAATGTTTACATTTTTCTAGTAGGGCTTTTAATAAAATTATATAGATACATATCCCCAAATTAAAATGTATATTACATTTTCCAAAATTAAACACTTCAGGGAACATAAAAGCTTAAGTTCTTGTTTTAAGTCTCAAGTTTTGTGCTAATTTCCTTTTTAGTCTTTTACTTTATGGTGATCATTTTATTCCTACAGTCTGTAGTTGAAGACAGGAGGAGCCAATTATTTAAGTTTAGTTCTCATTTCTTCATCTGATAAGTATACAGTAAAGTATAAATAATAAAAAGGACAGGGATAAATAATAATTGCATGAAAGATTAAAAACTAAAATAAATAAAAGATCTATTGGGATAGCTTTTCATTTATATACTGGGTAATGTAAAAATGAATTTAATTATATGGTTCAGTAGGAAACAGAGTAGTCCAGAATTCAGAAGATATAGATTAAGATTCAGTCCTAATACTTAATTAAGAAACTTTACTTAGGCAATTTATCTTCTCTTTCCCTCAGTTGTCTCATTTATAAAATGCAAACAGTAGTCATTATCCTTCCATATCATAGGATTGGTTAATATTAGGTAGAAGGACCTTGAAAAGTATAAATTTTGATATGAAGGGGAGGATATTTATTATGATTTATATGAAGGTATTACCTTAAAATTAAGGGGTTTCGGGAAAAAATAGGTCAAATAAACTAAGGATATTATGATAAATTTTCAGTTCTACATCTTTATTTTTTTATTATTATTATTATTTTTTTGAGACAGAGCCTCAAGCTTTCACCCTGGATAGAGTGCTGTGGTATCACAGCTCATAGCAACCTCCAATTCCTGGGCTCAAGTGAGTCTCCTGCCTCTGCCTCCCAAGTAGCTGGGACCATAGGCACCCGCCACAACGCCCAGCCATTGTTTGGTTGCTGCCACTATTGTTGTTTGGCAGGCCCAGGCTGGATTCGAACCTGCCAGCTCAGGTGTACATGGTTGGCGCCTTAGCCCATTGAGCCACAGGCGTCGAGCCTCTTTCCATTTTCTTGAGGAAGGCTTGCAGTGCCATAATTTCCCTCTTAGGAAGTTTGCAGTATCCCAGAGGTTCTGATAATTCATGTCTTCATTGTCATTTTGTCCCCCAAATTTGGTAATTTCCTTCTTAATCTCGTCTATGACCCCGCTATTCTTCAGCATAATGTTATTTAACTTCCATGTTTTTGTATGAGTATACGGATTCCTGTTGTTATTGAGTTCAACTTGTATTCCATGATGGTCTGAGAAGATGCAAGGAATAATTTCTATTGTTTTAAATTTGCTGAGGTTAGACTTGTGACCTAAGATGTGATCAATTTTGGAGTGTGTTCCATGGGGTGATGAGAAGAATATGTATTCAATTTTATTAGGATGAAATGTTTTGTAGATGTCTGTTAAATCCAGTTGTTGAATGGTTAAGTTTAAATCTAAAATTTCTTTATTTAGCTTCTATTTGGAGGATCTATCCAACACTGCTAAAGGTGGGTTGACCGTGTTAATGTCTACAATGGAAAGGACCATTGGTGCAAAGATGAGAGGGGTGTGTATGTGTGTGTGCGCACGCACATGGGTGTGCATTGGGGTGAAGAACTGGGAGCATTTCAGTGTGGCTGGAGTGTGGCACACAAATTGTATGTACATATTGTTCTCTAACCTTTTATTCTGTGTCCTTCTCTGATTTCCTTATCTTTCTCTCTATGTAGGACTAAAGTACATTGCTTGAGTTTTTGAACCACACCAGTGATGTAGACTTGGGCTCCACTACGGAGCCCACTACAATAAATCGGCTAAAATGCTAGCTCCTGGTAATCACCTCTTAGGGATAGGGCATTTTTTTTCTTTTCTTTCCCCCTCACTGCCTGAAGTCCCTTGGTGGTGTTGTGAGCTGGGTCAGTTTGCTTCTGATTTGCACAGAGGTCAGAAGGTGAGGAGGTGTCTGTGGAAAGCCTGGTAATCTCTGGCCCTGACTTCTGTTTTCTTGTTTCAAGAATTCATGAAAGCCAAATACTGTGGTTTATATCCATAATCCCAGCACTCTGGGAGGCCGAAGCAGGTGGATTTCCTGAGCTCAGGAGTTTGAGATCAACCTGAACAAGAGCGAGACCCCATGTATCTCTACTAAAAATAAAAAACCAGTCAGGCCTATAATCCCCTTCCTGGGAGGCTGAGGCAAGAGGATCTCTTGAGCCTAGGAGTTTGAGGTGCTGTGAACTATGACAGCACAGCACTCTACTCAGGGCAACAGAATGATGCTTTTACGAAGATTAAAAGAAAACCAATCTAGCATATACTTAGTTATTTTCAGCAGCAGGGTTGACCTAAGTTACTAGCCCTTCAGTTACCGGAAATTCAAAGTTCCAAGGCTCATCTGACTTTTACAACAACCCTATGATGTAGATGCAATTAGCCTGATTTTTCCAATGAGGTAAATATGATTCAGGGAGTCTTTTTTCGAGCTCTGGTGGGGCTGCTCCTATATGCTGATTCAGGGAGTTTTACATGACTTGCAATAGGTCACACAGCTAATAGATGGTGAAGCCAGGATCCCAGCCCAAGTTTCTCTACCTTTAAATCCCACATCTTTCTCTCCCACCACATGTCCAGGTTCACCATGCACTTGCTGTGACCATGGGGAAGTCACTTAACCTCTCTGTGTTTAAATTTCCTCATTTACAAAATGAAGATAACAACAGAACCAACATTAAAAAATTGTGCAGATGGCTCAGCACCTATGGCTCAATGGGCTAAGGTGCCAGCCACGTACACCTGAGCTGGTGGGTTCGAATCCAGCCTGGGCCCGCCAAACAACAATGATGGCTGCAACCAAAAAATGGCCGGGCGTTGTGGCGGGCGCCTGTAGTCCCAGCTACTTGGGAGGCAGAGGCAGGAGAC
>CAUYON010151738.1:0-17611 GCA_963573935.1 Arctocebus calabarensis | reverse complement strand
ATCAAGAAAATGCCATGAAGGCTATCTGTAACAGTACGATCAAAACATTTCTGAATGTATATGAATCGTGCCCTATGATTGCACCAATGTACAGAATTATGATTCAATAAAATTATAAAAAAAAAAAAAGTTAGCTGGGAGTAATGTGCACTTGCAGTATCAACTACGGAGGACTCTAAGGTGGGAGGATCTCTTGAGCCCAGGAGTTTGAGGTTGCAGTGAACTATATCAACCAGAAAACTTTCAAAGGAAAAAGAATTAGGGCAATGGTCTTTGCTATACCATTTTTAAGTAGTGAAAAGAAAACCCTTATCTATTTTAAATATAGCCATTTATTATATAAAATCCAGACTCTTTCTTATCAAGTGAACCTCTTGTCAACCTTTTGTAAACACAATATTGTTTGCTTTATTCAGATCTGCTCTTTACAGAGTTTTGAACACATTCTTATTTGACTTAAATCACCTCAAAAAATGCACTAAAATTTTACTACTGATTTGCCATCTTTTTAAAAGTTTTCATTATAAAGTACTGAATATATCTCTCTTTAATATTGGAAATAGAAATGGGGATTTTTTTTTTTTTTTTGGAGGTTTGGCCAGGGTTGGGCTTGAACCTGCCACCCTTGGTATATGGGGATGGTGCCCTACTCCTTGAGCCACAGGTGCTGTCCTTGGAATGGGGATATTTTGAAATGAATTTTAAAATTATATATTAAATGAATGAAATAAAGTAGTAGTTGAGGCTAGCAACATAAGATAATTAACTCATTTTTTTGCAGAATGTGATGCTAAATTTAAGTAGATAACTTAAGACCAAGAAAAGAAAAATATGCTGATAAGAAGTGTCTTCATATGGTAGCAAATAGTCAGATGGAAGCTGTATCAGATCTACTAAATCTGAGGTTTATTACTGCTGCTAAGAAAACGGAAGAGAACAATATCATATTTTTCATGTTCTCACATTCCTGTTACCATATTGTCAACTCCATCAATTCTTACAGTTCCCTCGCTCTGAGGAATTATATTATTTTATTAAATGCATTTGAGTCCTAATTTTGTTCCATATTCCTCTGTCCATAACTAGAGAATGGGTTCCTCAAACATACTTTTGTCCTGAGAAACAAAGATGTACTTCTTTGAAAGTATTTCTCTTTTCCTAATTCTGGCTGACTATGCCAGAATTTAGCCAGTCCTCATTTCCTGGAAGTATTCACAGAGAAGCTGGCTGAAGAGCTCAGAGAGATTTTACAGACTTGGAATTAGATCAAAAGTTTCTTTGAACTCTTAGGACTCTGTGATAGCAGAATTTACTGGATTGGTATCCACCAAAGGAGCAGATGTAAATTTGAGTGAACCTGAAGCATATTTCTTAATAAGTTTAACTTTTTTTAACTGCAGGCCTGCCCATGGCATTTGCAGCACCCCGAGCAAAAATGCAAATAGAAACTCATATGTCAAATAGCTAAACATTAAAACTTATACATTAAGCTACAAATTGTCAAATATATTATGTTCCATCCTTCTACCCTGACAAATGCACTTTCTTAGCAACACGGGAGGACAAGTTTAAACCTAGAATTCTAAGGCACATGTTATTTTTTGCTGATACGTGGAAGCTCTTGAAGGTCTAGCTCCTAACGCCACTGGGTAGCTGGCCACTCTCTTTTCGCTTCTAACTCTATCCAACAGCACATGTAGAATCACCAACTTGCATGTTCACACCCCCACACACACACAAACAACCACTCCTTAAGCCTTGGGGTACACAGGCAGGTTGTTCCATCCCTGGGAATATGGGCCTGGTAAAAAGACCCAACCAGGTCCAGGTAGCCGGGAATTCTCGGGTCAACACATGCCAAGTGTGTACTAAAACATTGCTTCTCAAACAAGCAGTGCAATAGAATTGTTTTCTTGAATTTCCAATCCTTCTTGAGTTGATACCTTTGTAATGTGAAAGAAAAATAAACTAGAAAATGATGCAAAATAGATATAGTACCACTGTTTTCTTCATTATGAAATTTACTAGATGTCACATTACTCTTTTAAAATGCTCTAGAAATTTTAAAATTTTACTTATAATTTCAGTACTTATTACATCATGGGATGGATACTAGTCTAGGATCTCAAAGGGACATAGCAGAGGAACAAGATCCGCAGTCAGGCAGCCACTGCCTTAAAAAATAGTTAGAGAAAGGCCAGAGCAGGGTCCATTATAAGGAAAGAGTCATGGAAGGGTCCATCTTGTGCCTTCAAAACTTTCCAAACAGTGTTACCTTCATGTCATTGTGCTTTTTCAAGAACATATTTAGCAAACCTAATAGATCTTATTCAGTTCTGCTTGAGCTTATTTGAGGCCTTTTTCTTTTACTTCTGGTTAATCCAGCAAGTGATCTATTGATTTTTTTTTTATCTTTTCATTCAATGAACAAATTTTTTGCTTCATTATGTGTATTATTTTACAACCAACTGATCTTTGACAAAGCAGACAGCAACATACACTAGGAGGAGTTAGTCTTATTCAATAAATAGTACTGAGAAAACTAGATATCCAGATGCAGAAAAATGAAACAGTACCTCTATCTCTCACCATATAAAAATAATTAATTCAGAAGGAATAAAAGACTTAAGTAGTAATCATAACACCATAAAAATTCTAGAATAAAACATATAAAAAGTCCTTCTAGACATCAGCCTAGGCAAAAATTTAAGTCTATTATCCAAAAGCTAAATACAGCAATCAATCATCAATCGATCAGACCATATTAAATTAACTTCTGCACAGCAAATGAAATAATAAGCATAGTGAATAGACTGCCTACAGAATGGGAGAAAATATTTACAGCTATATCCAACAAAGGACTTGTATCCAGGGTCTACAAAAACTCAAATAATTATCAGCAAGAAAAAAACAAGTCATTAAAAAATGGGCAAGTAGGGCAGCACCTGTGGCTCAAAGGAGTAGGGCGCAGGTCCCATATGCCAGGGGTGGCAGGTTCAAATCCAGCCCCAGCTAAAAACTGCAAAAAAAAAAAAAAAAAAATGGCAAGAAGAAAAATGGGGTAGAAATTTTCAAAAGAAGATAAGACAAATGGTCAAAAAACACATAAAAACATATTCAACATCACTAATCATCAGGGAAATGAGAACTAAAACTATTATAATATACTACATAACCCCTGTCAGAATGGCCACTATTAAAAATCAGAAACAATACCTGCTGGCACAGGTGAAGAAAGAAAGGAACACTTATACACTATTGATGGGACAGCAAATTAGCACAACCTCTAGAGAAAACAGCATGGAGATTCCACAAAGAAAACAAAGTAGACTTGCCATTCCCTTCAGTAATCCCAATACTAGGTATTTATCCTAAGGAAAATGAATCATTTTATAAAAAGATACCTCTACCTGAATATTAGTTATCATAGCATAATTCACAATTTCAAGGATATGGAATCAAACTAAGTGTGCCCATCCATTCTTAATTGGAAAAAGATAAGGTGTATATATGTTTTATATATATTGGTCAAATAATTGAGTTCATGAATTCATCCTAGAAAAAGTGCAACATACATCATCTCTGAATATCACAGTAGTCACCTTCAAAATTCAAAGTGTTCTCCTTAGCCTTGATGGCCATTTCAGAAAGAGTTCCCAAATTGATTTGTATGTTGGGCTAGGCGCTGGCCTCAGTGCATGGCTCCCCAAGGTATTTCTTGAAGGTGACTGTAGTGATATCCAGCAATGAGGTATGTAGCACTTTTTTCATGTGTAAATGTATGTATATTTATGCACACTTTTTCTATGTATAGTTATATATACAGTGGAAAACTACTCAGCCATAAAAAGTAATAAAATAATATCTTTTGCAGAAACTTGGATGTAACTGAAAATCATCCTAGAAAAAGGAATGTCTCATATGTACTCACTAGTAATTGGAAGCTAAATCATGGGCACATATGGGATAATAATTCAGATAATGGGCTTGAACAATCACAGTATCATCTTCCACAGGCTGCCAGAACTTTAACTTCTTTACAGATTACTTCCCATATGCTCTAAACTTATGTATAAATTCATCTGGTAAGGAAAATAGATTGATTTATTGAAGAGATCTAACAGTGGTGGTGATAGAGTACTAGTGTTGAGATCACTTCCAGTTCTCAGGTAGAAGATGATTCTTAGTCCACCCTCGCCATCTATATAGCAGTGGACCAAGAGAAATAGAAATGAACTCCACCAGGCATATGGTAATCCTTCCTTGTCCTGACTTTTCTCTTGCATGTTTTACTATTAGATTCACAGTAACACTATAAAAATTAACTGAAAACATGTCAAATAAAAGATAAAGAAAATGTCTTTTGTTTTTAAAGCATCCCAGAAATTTTCTAAGAATACACCAATGTTGGATGACAACTTATTGAACAAACATCTTGGTGAAAACAGTTGAACTGGATATCCAAAATACTTCAGTTCTATGACTTTGAAATTCTAATTTATCCTGGAAAATTTATTACAATGTAAAAATCTCATTTTCAGGTATATTATCGTATAGGCTAACAACACTCCTCTGTGACTATTTATCTTTTTATTTTAAATAAACATACACATACCCACACACTCATGTACTTCTGGGTTAATGTAATAATTTTTAAATAGTTATTTTAATATTTTATCAAATAATATAGTTTTCTAAAAGATAGTTGTCTTCATTAATCTTATCAATAGATCACTATTGCTGCCAGAAACTGAACCTCCTATTTGAAATGCTACGTTGTCAAATACATTAGTCTTTTAGGTAGTCAACGATTTTCTTTTCCAAAATCAAGGATTTCGAGAGTTTTTTTCAAAAATTATTCTTGATATCATATTAGTAAACATGATGTTTCCCTTGAAGAAAATCTCTTACATCCTCCCTCTCACAATTTTCTCTTGAGTTCATTAAATACCCCCCCCAAAAAAAAAACCATAATCTAATGAGTGAAGGGAATATATTAGATATGGCAACTGGGTAATATTTTTAGAGATTAGTGGCCACAGTACTAAAGGATTTGGAGAATTGACTAGTCAGACAAAGCCTTTGTTCCTTATATAAGTTTCATTAAAAACAAGAAAAACGAATATCTTCATGTTGCCTTCTTTTCCTTTTTTTTTTTAAATTGTTTAGAATTCACTGAGGGTACAAAGAATTAGAATACACTAATTGCACTTATTAGATAAAATCTCTCATATAATTCTGTCCCGCCCTCAAGAGTTGTGGCATATACCGTGGCCCTCCATCACCCTCCCTCTTTCTCTCTCCCTACTCCCTCCCTGCTCCCCTAACATACCATGTAGCATATGCTAGGCATATCTACTGCCTTCATATTAGATATGAGTACAATGGATTCTTGCTTTTCCATTCTTTTTTTTTTTTTTGCTTTTCCATTCTTGTGATAATTTACAAAGAAGAATGTGTGCCACCTCCATCCAGATTAATATAAAAGATGTAAAGTCTCCATCATTTTTAATGGATGAATAGTATACATACACCACGGCTTGTTAATCCAGTCCTGGGTTGGTGAGCATTTAGATTATTTCCATATGTTGGTGATTATAAATTGAGCTGCAGTAAACATTATAATGCAAATGTGCTTATGATAAAAGGATTTTTTTCTTCTTCTGGGTAGACGCCTAGTAATAGGATTGCAGGATCAAATGAGATGTCTAATTTGAGTTCTTTGAGGATTCTGAAAGAACAAAATGATTGTATTAGTTAGCAATCCCACCAGTAGTGTAAAAGTGTTCCCTTCTCTCCACATTGACTCCAGCATAAACTGCTTTGAGACTTTGTAATGTGAGTCATTCTCACTGGGGTTAGATGATATCTCGGGGTGGCTTTGATTTGCATTTCTCTGAAGATTAGGGACACTGAGCATTTTTTCATATGTTTGTTAGCCAATTGTCTGTCTTCTTTAGAGAAAATTCTATTCCTCTTCCAAAAAGAGGAAGAGAAATAAAAGCTCAAAAACAAAAAAAAAAAAAAGAAAGAAAAAATAAATGAAAAAGAAATAGAAAAATTCTACAGTGAGGACTTGCCAATACTCTCCTCCCAGGGCCAAAAGTAGAAGGGTTCTAGAGACTATGATCATGTGGCGGTAAGTATACTTACTGCTATGACCTCCACATCAGACCACAGTCATGACAAAAAATAAATAAGTATAATATAAAATAAGAATATATAAAGAAAATTAAAAATACAATTTTATCAAATAAAAGAGAGAGGGGAAAAAGGAAAAATGAAAGAAAGCATAAAGACCAAAATAAGGAGGTGATATCTTAGCTGTTGCAGGAGCGATTTATGTGAGAAAGATGAAGAAAATAGAAGAGCCTTTATTAGAAGAGAGAATAAATAGTGAAATGAAGATCAAGAATAAATGAGGCTAACATACCATGACTAAAGTTATAGGATTCCTTGCTCTTGATAAAAGTAGAAATGAAATTTAAGAGTAGAATCATCCAAACAAATTAGCAAAACCAAAACACAACACAACAAAACAAAGAAAGCTCAAATAGCCAAAAACTGCAGCAACCTTGGCAACATAGAAAAGAACTGGAAAAGGAGAAAGAAAAAAAATGAAAAAGTAAAAAATATATAAAAATTAAAATAAAAAATTTATATTACATATAAATATATATACCAGAATGGACTCGCTTTTATAGGAATATATATATGGCAGTGTGTTGCCAGGGCTCCAGGTAGTGCTATTTTTTTTTTTTTTTTTTTTTTTAGGAGATGGAGAACACAGCTGGCAACCTCTGTGTTCCTTATTCCTAAGTTAGTTGCCATTGGTGACCCCTGATTGTTTCCTCAGCATTCAGACCCTGCCAGATTGGAATCTTAAAGTTCTCCAGAACTCTTCATAGGCAGGTCTCATAGTGCCCCCTGACACAAGTTTTCATGGGTTGTGGAAGTCCCTCAGCCTTTCCCAACACTGGAGTTCTGATCCTGGAAGGCAGAATTAAGAAAGCTGTGTTTTAAGCCCCTGCTGAGACCTTCTTATGACTTTCCCACAATGGCAGCCCCCTGCGCCCAAAGACTTTCCCAGTATGGTTGTCTCACTAGCCACCAACCCATTGTAAAACCACTGTAACTGATGTTCAAAACTAGTTGCTGTATATTGTTTGAGAAAGTGCACACCTCTAAGCTTTCCACTCAATTTGCAACTTCCCTTCCAAAACAGAAAAATCAGAAAAGGCTTCCTCCCTTCCCAGACCTGCGTAAAGGGTCTGGCCAATCCTGGAAGTTCACAATTACTTGCCTAATATATCATACTTCCACCATTCTGGTATCTAGCTCACCAACTCCTTCCTTTGCTCCCTGAGGAATGACTCCTGGTAATATTCTCGCATCAGATATGACTGGGTTTTCTCTTTTCCCCAGTCGTACCAGGAGAACTCAACTAAATGATCCCTCTGGGCTGCCATCTACCTCTGCCCCTGGCCTGCCTTTTATTTTTCTTCAATCTGCATACACTTCCTTTTCCTCCATAACTATACATGCACAAATGTGCACACACCAACATAGACATTCTTCCCTTCAGAACAGGGCCATTTTCTACTCATCTTAGATTTCCCAAAATATCTAACACAAAGCTTTATGTCAACACTATTATATGTTGACAGGAATTATAATGGAAGTGGAAAAGTTATTCTATACCAAGACACACCTTCTGAGGTACATTAGCATACAGGGTATCTTTGCAAACCTTAGCATGGACATGCCATGAGCTCTAGAGGTCTGCTAGGAATTTCAGCACTTAATAATACCCTGTCTAGGAAAAATAATCACATTGATAGCAATTATTTCATCACGTGGACAAGATTTGTCATGTAGTCATCCAAATGAACTGATATTAAGAAATAATAAATATATGCTCTTAGAAAATAGAATTACTTATTATTAACTCATAGCTGGGTACATTAGGCAATCAAGGGGTACAATGTGCTGGTTTCATATACAATCTGAACTCTTTTCATCAAACTGATTAACATAGCCTTCAGGGCATTTCCTTAGTTATTGTATGAAGACATTTGTATTCTGCATTTAGTAAGGTTCGCCTGTACCCTTCTAAGATGCGCGGTAGCTGTGGTCCCACCAATTACCCTCCCTCTACCACAACCTCACCCCTCCCTTCCCCTCCCTTGCCCCTTTCTCCATATTCTTATGCTAATAAAAAATAAAAATAAAAAATAAATTAGAATTACTTTAGGCCAAAATTTAAAAAAAAATACTTTCTGACATTTTGATTATATTAAATATAAGGGATAGTTTATTCTTTATGGTTCTTCATTATTTCTCTACTGTTACTATTGATACACCTGTCTATTGTTAAAACACTGATGAGTTCACTGGAAACAAAAGTTTTGCATCTGATTTATTTTTGTTTTATATAAATGTATATTTTGTGCATGCACTAAAGATGCTTTAGAAATATGTAGTTGTTTTACTTTTTTATTTATTTAATTCATTGTATTAGTCAACAAATTAAATCTAAAAGAAAACCATATTACGGTTTTTCTTGCTGTTTCCTAAATAATAACTTCAAACATTCATTCACCTTGCCCCTGGCGGAAGGGACTGTATTCATTTGTTTCCTGGCCAAGGAACCCATACACCTATATATACCCTGAGACTAAAGGCCTAAAGGAGGAGATGGGGAAAGACTGGAAGAGAAACAGAGAGAGCTTCTCTCTCCCCACTAGAATTCTCTCCCTCTACCAGGAGCCTTAATGTTTTCTGTATTCTTTTCTGTGAATAAATTCTTTTGGCTCTCAAGTGTAGGTGGTCTGTGGTTGGCTGCCTTCATTGCCAGAGGCCTGTTTTAAGAGTCAGTTGGACTCCTAGGTCTCTGGCGTCCAGGAGACTGAGACTAGGTTAGCTGCTCACATTGTCTCATTCCTCCCAATCACCAGGCTGCAGAGACCTTGAGGTTAGTCTCTGATGAGGGCGAATCACAAAGGTGCCTGCTTGGGGCCCCAGGTGCCAGGAGAGAGAGTGCGATGGGGCTGAGTGGGAACACACGCGGGCAGGGAGGACCTCTTGATCTGCGGAGTTTGATCCTGGCTTATGCTCCCAAGGAGGACAGGGAGGAGTCCTTCTAGAGAAACTGAGCTGTCAAAGAGAAAAAACGGAGCCCACGAACCCCATGGCACACACAGAGCATCTGAGCTCTTCAAGGCAAGAGGCTGCTGAGAAGCAGCAAAGATTTCCAGAAAGCTCTGAGGAAAGACAAGCCCACCAGAGGAAAAAACAAAAGATTCAGCAGGCACTGGGAGGAAAAAGAAAATACACACAGTTGTCTTTTTGTTTATTTATTTTTGAGCTGTCACCCTGGATAGAGTGCTGTGGCATCACAGCTCACAGCAACCTCCAATTCCTGGGCTCAAGCGAGTCTCTTGCCTCCGCCTCCCATGTAGCTGGGACTACAGGGGCCCGCCACAACACCCGGCCATTTTTTGGTTGCAGCTGTCATTGTTGTTGGGCGGACCCGGGCTGGATTCAAACCCACCAGCTCGGGTGTACATGGCTGGTGCCTTAGCCGGTTGAGTCACAGGCGCCGAGCCAAAAATACACACAGTTTTAAAAAACTTAAAAAGTTAAAACTTTAATATTTCCAAACAAAATATGGCACACCAAAATAAAACACTATGCTATAAAAAGGAATATTCATAGAACAAATGGACCATTTGGAAAGGGAAAAATGTGATAGTATAAATTGTAAACATTTGGATAGACTATAACCGTGAGGAACTTTCCCAGAAAATAAGAATAAAGAAAAATACATGATAGATAGGAGAGAAAAGATAATAAAACTAGAGGCTCAGCCTGGAAGGAAGGTCTGGCACTGGGATCATAGGCATGTCCGGGAGAGAGAACAGCCCTGTGGGGCTGACAGGACTAGGGTAGGACCCTGGGTGATCTCAGGGGTATGTGGTGAGCAGCCTCCTGCCCAGCTTGTGAGAGAAAAGGAAGGTTCTCTCCCTTCTCAAGCCTGCAGCCACGTTGGTAAGAAGAACAGCACAGGCCTGGCAGTCCGGGATGGCAAAGGGACCCCCGCAGTGATACTGGGCTTCAATTCCTGGGCAGTGAAAATGCACAGAGGTGTTGCTGAGAAGGGTCACATCAGGGGAGCTGGCTAGGAAGGGGTCTGAAGATGGGACACCAGTCAGGTGACTGACACAGTGGTCTGGGTGCCGCTGAAAGGTGGGAGGGACTTAGAAGTGGGGAGGAGGCCAAGCAACAGAATGGCCCTGGCAGAAGGTGGCTGAATAGGGCAGGAGGGAGAGAGAAATGATGGGGCAGCCTAGGTGTCCAGCTGAGGGCGTTAGATAGAAGTTACGGGAGGTCATGGGTTTGTTCTGAGCTCCTGTGCTAGGCTCAATGAACCAGACCAAAAAGGAGTCATGCTGAAATTCCAGGCCACCAGTCTGAAATGAAGTTGTCCTTCTGGCCTTCTAAGAAATCAGGAGAGAGAGATGTAATAGCCCGATCTCCACACAGGCCCCTTTTAGCCCAAATAATAAGGATGTCCCCTCTGCTTTAGCCTTGCAAGGAAAGTAACTGTGAAATGGTCAATCTGCTTTTTGTCCTTGTTTCTGCTCTCTTCAGGCTTTTCTGTCTCTAAACACTGCCCAAGTTGCAGTATGGAGTTCTCTAAACCTTCCATCCCCAACCCGCAGCGTCAGACCTCTTAGAAACTGGCCCCACAGCAGGGGGTGAGCTGCAGGCTGCTCCCCACTGTGGGCATCACCACCTGAGCTCAGCCTCCTGGTTGGATCATCGCCGCCTTAGATTCTCATAGGAGCGTGAACCCTACTGCAAACTGCACACTTGAGGGACGTAGGCTGTGCGCTTCTATGAGAATCTAATGCCTGATGCTCTGAGCTGCAGCTGAGGACATCAGCAACATGCTTCAAGTGTCACTGTCTCCCCCAGATGGGACCATCTAGTTGCAGGAAAACAAGCTCAGGCCTCCCACTGATCCTGCATTATGGTGGGTTGTGTAATTATTTCATTATATATTATACTATCATTGTAATGGAAATAAAGTGCACAATAAGTGTAATCACTTGAATTGTCCAGAAACCACTCTTCCTCCCACCTCTTCTCTGTGGACAGTTTTCTTCCATAAAACTAGTCCTTAGTACCAAAAAGGTTGGGGGCTGCTGCTCTAAACTTCTTCTGGTTCTGAAAGTCCTCTAATTGGCAAATTGTTCTTTGCTCAAATAAACTCTGTGAAATTTATTGTCTAAGGGTTTTCTTTTATCAGGAGCAGGAGGAGAGGAGGAATTGCCCTTCATGCTCAGGTGGAAAGAAGCTGCCCCAGGCTTTGTTCCCATAACAGGATGGTGCTGGCCCCAATGCAATGAGCTGGCCTTGGGTCAAGTTCTGGCCTTTTCTTTTCAGGGAAGGCAGAGCCCAAAAGTCAGGGAGGAGCTCCTGGGTGTCCAGGCTTGGGGCAGACTGGCCACCCACCTGGGTCCTGTGGCATAGTGGGAAGCACCTATGGGGTAGAGGGTCTGCACTGAGCTAGGTGCAGCAGAGACTTCCCTTGGCGTGGAACGTGTCGACTTCTTAAGGCCCTGAAATGCAAGGAGAGGGAAGAAACATATGAAGAGGTTCAAACCTGTTCTTTGGCCCCATTTGCTTTCCCTGCACCCCAGCCTTCCTCCAGCAAGTCTGCTGCTGGCCTGCCTGACCCTGTTTCCTACCCTCTTCACTGCTGGCATTGTCCGTGCACCTTTCCCCAGCCCCACCTATATCTGTCTCCATGTGTCTCCTCCCCAGAGTCGGTGGCTCTTTCCTTCCTGTGTCCACCTTCTCTCCCTCAGGACTGGAGTGAGTCCTGGAATGGCAGCTTTGGGGAGTCCCAGATTTTCGGCGCTCCTGGAAGCGCAGGTGTGGAGGGAGGGAATTTCTGGTTGTATAGGTTAGTGTTACCAATGGAGGGAGAAGGGGAGATAGTGAGACAGAGAGATGGGGAGGTGAGTGTAGGAGAGGCAGGAGGAGAGAGACAGAAAGGCAGAGAGAGAGAGGGAGAGAGGGAAAGGGGGAGAGAGAAAAAGAGGAGAAATCAGAAATGTGGATGAGATCACTGCGAGCTTTCAGCTATAGAACAAAGGTGAACCTCCAACATCCCCATGAGCATCAGATGGATGGACTCTGTGAGGCTTTAATTTGGTTTCCCACCTGTGCTCTCTGCCTGACTCCCCCTGGCCCTCTATCCTGAGCAGGGACCATTCCAAGCCCAGCACCCACCTGGGCTTTTGCCCCAAGCCCAGCCCACACCTCACTCACCAGAGCAGCAGCAGCAGCAAGGTCTTGGCTACAAGGAGTCCACAGAGCACAGGGAGCATGGCGCTGGGGGCTGCAGGGCCATGGTGGAGCGTGGAGTTGCATAGCCTGGAGGGCAGAGAGGACAGGCTGGAGAGGGAGTCTTCTCTGCTGGCCCCTGCCCTGGACTCAGTGGCTGTGGGTCCCACTGTAAACTCACTGTGGAGGGGCAGTGATGGCAGATGAGGCCTCGAGGGCATCTCTGGCTTCTCCAGTTGGGGGCACACTGCTTTGGGTCTGTGATGAGACCAGGTCAGGGAAAGCACGGGTGGCCTGCATGGAGGCGGAGGCTTCCAGGGAAGGGAAAGACCTTGGTTAGTGGGTGGGACTGTGGCCAGGAGGAAAGCTTGGTAAGCGAGTTGGGCCAGACTGTGAGCAAAGCCCCATGGCCCAGAAGGATAAAACTGATTTGGGAGGGTGGAGCCCTGGTTGTGAAGTCCCTGGCTAAGGATTAGAAAGAGCTGTGGCCTGGGCTCTAAAGGGCACCCAGGAAGAGTGCTGGAAGAGGGTCTAAGAGGCTCAGCCCCTCCCAGCACCTCTGCTCCTCTGCAGCTATTCATGGCCGTCTTCTCCAGCCTCCTCAAGGGTGGGAACAGTCACCATCCTTTGGGGCCCTTTCTTCTCTGATCACCATTTGCTTTCCCTCTCCCCTGGGGCTGTTTGAGGAAGGGAGCCCATCACAGGGAATGTGGATGGCTGCTGTCACATCCATGTTTCTGACTTTGTGACACAGCACTGGCTCCCACAACCTCAACAGCCTGTGAAATGCTGTTCATTTTCCTTCCTGACTCTGAGACTTTGGGAGCTGCCTGCACACAGCTCCCACTGTTCACCTTTCCAGAAAGATCCTGAACGTACCTGGACTCAGAGCCCTTGGTATAAGGGGAGGAGGACCAGCTATGCTATCTCTGGGAAAGTGGTGGGGGCTATTGAGGTCACAGGACAGTGGCTGCTGTGGGTGGGGGGCCCAGAAGGGGAAGAAAGTGAGCTTGGCCCCAAGGCCATGAGAGGAAGTGGGGATTCTTGATGCCCTCAGTTAGGTCTACATCCCTATCCAGTATGCAGGAGAGGAGAGCCTCCAGGAAAGCTGGGGTAAAGAGAGGATAAGGGCTGGGGGTGCTGGAGGAGAGGGTGCAAGAGTCTGGGGACATCCCTTGTTCCAGGGACTTCCCTGGAAGGCCTTCCCTGGAGAGAACCCCAGGTTCTTCTGGGACACGATGCTTTCCCATGGACATGTGGGACACGATGCTGTCCCACAGGGGCACTCTCTATGAGGCTGCCTAGGAGTCTGGCCAGGAACAAGCCTGTGCCCAGTCAGAAGGAGGTGTTTGGGACACTCTGGGAAAATTATGGACTCGTGCTGGTGAATGTGTGACCTCTGGGCTGGTGCTGGTTCATGACTTGTTGGTAAACTGTCTACAACAGGGTAAGCTTAAAAATTGGGATTAATGATTGAAAAACTTTTATATCTTTTGATAACTGCCTCAAAAGCTAAGCATGTGTTAGTAAACTCTGCTTGTCAGGGTACAGACCAGTTTAGCTTTTGCCAAAGTGCCAAGGAAAATGTGGAGTGATTTGTGTGCTAGTAATGTACACTAGGACCAGGTTGTGGTGTGTGATACCTTAAGATTAGTAGTTAGGAGGGGTGGCAGCAAGATGGCTGACTGGAGCCATCTTTCCACAGAGGTTCCTGTTCAGAAGGAGAGTTAAAGGACAGAAGTTTAGTAAGTAAGCTGATAGTTGGAGCTGAACCAAGAAAGAAGGTTGAAGAACACACATCAACCCTGCTGAGGTGAGCTGCAACCCCAAGGAAACAAACAATAGGTACAAAATCCATTGCCAAGTGGATGGGAGTCCCCTTCCCCATGAGAGCGGCTTGCAGTATACTCTATACAAATAAGCGAGCCGAGTCCTGATATCCTCCCATTTTATCCCACAGGAAAGACCCTCTAAAAACCAGAACTCCTTCCCCAGAGAGGACCTACCAGTGTGCCATTGCACTCTAACTCCAGGCATAAAACTGTATATATTCTCTACTTGCAATCTGAACTCCCAGCACTCTCCTCCACTCTCACCCCGAGGTCTAGAAGCCTGTTCCCCCTGGAGTCTGGATTCTTGGGCATTTTCTTGAGAGGTGGGGACAGAGCATGGGCTATTGCAGGTCTGTGCAGGAAAAGGTGAACTTAGGGAACCATATGGCAGAGGGAGAGGCAGTGTTCCAAGCACAGAGCAGTAGCGGCAGTGGTGGGAACAATAGGGCTCACACCCCTGGGGATATTTTGGAGAGACACTGCCTGCCTCTCTGGGCAATCAGAGGAAGCTGGGCATCTTCTCCAGTGGCAGCCACTGGTAGATCAGATCTGAGATGGAAACATGGGCCCCGTGACTAAAGGGTATGTCTGAGGTGGTACCTTCCTGGGTGGGATGTGGCAGGACAGAGACTAGAATACACACGCACAGAGATAGCATACTCCCAGGGTGGGGCTGAGTCAGAAGGACTGCTTTAGTGAGCTTAAGAAGCATCCGGCCCCATGGGTATCATAGTTAAGACAAAAGCAGGCATGCAGAGGCAGGAACTGAGAGCTGATTGTGAGCTCTAATCGTGTCCGCCCCAACACAGAGATCAGCGGAGGCAGACATGCCAGCTCTGGGCACAGACAAAGGCTGAGTTGCAGTTTCTGTCAAACAGTGCCTGGTTCACAGGGGGATATAACTGGGATAGAAACAAATTCTGCAAAAATATAAGTATCAACATCAATCAGGGGCAAGGCTGGAACTGAGTGAACTGCCCCAGCTTCCATTAAGCACCTGAGGTTGTCAGGCCTCAGCTCCCCCTGCTGGATAGTGGCAGAGTGCAGTGGCCTGGCTGAGGAGACACAGATCTCCCTGTGACTCAGGCATGTGCAAACCCCTGGAGCATCTGCTCATTGGAGGGAACTGGGTCATAGCCCTGCGGGGTTACCAGTGACTGAGTGTGACAGAGGTGCAAGGTGGGGAAGGAGGCACCAACCTTCCCAGACTAATTCATTTGCTGGGTGGCTCCTTCTGACTCCATGGAGCACTGAACTGAGTCATATTCAAGCTACCAGCAGACCCCTGCTATCTAGTTGCTGGAGAGTTTTTGAACTCTCCCACCTGAGACTGGGTGCTGACTGGGACAATTGATTTGGACCTCTTGAACTAGGCCAATCACCACAGGACTATCCAAAGTGGTACCCTAGGTGTGTGATTGTGGGAAGGTTTGATTTTCCCTTTCCAGTTGTTGCCTGGGGGTGGAGTGGGGTGGGGTGACTTAATTGTTGGTATTTCTCCACAGCTGAGACTTCAACCCAGAGTAACTGATTCACTAGGGTAGGACAGAGACCAGCTGAAAACAAGACAGAGAGCCATTTAGTCCCACCACAATAGGCAGGTCCCGAGTGTTTCAGGCCGTAGCACTATACGGGTCCTTTGCAAAACTCTAGGGGAAAAGGTACAGACACCAGTTCCAGCTCTTGGGCAATGGGCTGGTTAATCAATACTCCAGGAGACCCCAACACAACTTCACCTTATCTTCTCTTCTAGCCAAATGGTGTAAAATAATCATGGGCAGAATCAGCAGAAAAACTCTGGTAACATGAATAACCAGGGTAGATCAACTCCCCCAAGGAATGACACGGCGGACACAACAGAAGATCTCATTCATAAACAAATGGCTGAGATACCAGAAATTGAATTTTAGAATTTGGATTGCAAATAAGATTAATAGAATGGAGGTAAAGTTGGAATAGGAAATTCAAGGAGCATTTCAAAAGTTGTCTCAAGAATTCAATGAATTCAAAGACAAAATCACCAAAGATTTTGACACATTGAGATAAGAACTTGCAGCCCTCAAAGATCTGAGAAATACAATAGAATCCCTTAGTAGCAGCATAGAGAAGGCAGAAGAAAGGATTTCTGACATTGAAGACAAAGCTTTTGAACACTCCCAAATGCTCAAAGAGGAAGAGAAGTGAAGAGCAAAAATGGACCATTCTCTTAGAGAGCTCTGGGATAATTCGAAGAAAACTAATATTCACCTTATAAAAATTCCTGAAGGCAATGAGGTTGCTTCGAAAGGCACAGATGCTCTACTTCATGAGATAATGAAGGAGAACTTTACTGACATGCTAAGAGATTCTGAAATTCAGATAGCAGTTTCAGAACCGCAGCACAACTCAACCCAAATAAGACATCTCCTAGACACATTATAATTAACTTCACTAAAGTTAATATGAAGAAGAAAATTCTGAAAGCAGTCAGATGTAAGAAAACCGTAACCTATAAGGGGAGGAATATTAGAGTGACTGCAGATCTCTCTGCTAGAAGAGGGTGGTCATCAACTTTTAATCTCCTAAAACAAAATAACTTTCAACTCAGGATCTTGTATCCAGCTAAATTGAGTTTTATTTATGATGGAGAAATTAAATACTTTAATGACATTCATATGTTGAAGAAATTTGCCATAACTAAATCAGCTCTCCAGAATATTCTCAGACCTTTCCTCCATAATGACCAGCGCAATCCCCACCACAAAAGTAAACTCACTCAGGAACTTTTGATCAAATTCCAACTTCCACAGTGGCAAAATGATTTAAAATGTCCACTGGACTTTTGAAAAACTCAATACCCAAAATTCTACCAGGCTTGTCAATATTTACAATTAATGTGAATGGCTTAAATTGTCTTCTGAAGAGGCACAGGTTGTTTGGAATATTACATCCTCACTTATAAGTGAAATATGTTTGTAATTTCCCTTTATAACAATATATTTTCTCCAATTTCAATATCAGTTATATCTAGATCAAGCAGAATGATTTTTAAGTATTTCTTCTTTTTCTATTGTCTATAGGATTTGGCATGATATGTTTTTAAAACTCTCCTTTACTTTTATTTGTATGGTATTAGTTGTCTATTTTTTGAGACTTTGAAAAAAATAAGAAGTTAACTGATGACTTCATGCTGAGCCTCAGAGTCAAATCACTCTAAAATGTCTTATTTGACAATGTGTACATTGCTTTCTTGGCATTATTATTGCTAATTTTGCTTGATATTTTGATGCAGTGATTGTCTATTTTCTTTTCTGAATGTATTTATCTTCATTCATTCTTTATGTGGTTTTTGTTTCTAGTCCTTATCTTAAACATTGTTATTGTTATTGAATTTTAAGCCTTTTAAATTCTGTGAAGGCAAAAAGTGGAAACCTAATTAACAC
>CAUYON010151737.1:0-35211 GCA_963573935.1 Arctocebus calabarensis | reverse complement strand
CAAATATGAAGTGACCATCCTTATCCTTTCTAACTTTTGTTGGTTTAAAGCCTATTGTATCTGCAAGTAAAATTGCAACACCTACTTTTTTTCTGATTTCCATTTCCCTGAAATATAGATGACCATCCCTTCACCCTGAGTATATATTTATCTTTTAAGGTAAGAAAAGATTCTTGTATTCAACAGATATCTGGCCTGAGTTTTTGTATCCAGTCAGCTGAGAAACCCATCTTAACCATCCTCTATGGAATATAAAAAACCAACTGTGACTCCGGCTTTAAAATCTACCTGTCCCTTGTAATCTTTTCATGGCCCCGATTCCCACGTTAAATAATTTATTGGGATATTTTTCACTATCTTACCCCACCCCAAGAATGTGTGTTCCAAGAAAAAAGATATCTTGTCTACTCTATTCACAAATGCATTCCTAGCACTGGGTGAGAAGGAAGGAGAAAGAGTGGGAGGGAGGGAGGGAGGGAAGGATTTTAAAGAAGGAGAGGGAGAGGGAGGGATTTTAAAGAGGGAGAAAGGAGGGATTTTAAACTAACTGTTTTAAGTAGTTTATTAGTCTGTATGTGTTTACCAAATATTGCATATTTTAGGTTTGAAAGGCTTTGTGTGGTTTTAAAGATCAACAGACTAACACAGACCCAATTCATGTCCCTTCTCCTCTGACCAAAATGTCTTATGTACCTACTCTGTTTTAGAGATGCAAAAATTAAAGGCCTGTGCATTTGACTTGCCCAAGGTCATGCAATAAAACTGAGACACGTTCTTTTCTGCTGCATCACACTGGAATTTCTTAAACACTCCAACCAGACTTACACCTTTTTCTCTAAAGAAAGCAAGAGGGAGGTTAGAGTCCTTATTTTTAAACCTGCATTAAATGGAAACCTTTGGAAGAGCAGGTGGTGGTAATGCTATGAATCTGGCTCAGCAAGGGAACACTGAGGTCATGATATTTTTCACATTTAGTAACATCAAAAATATAGAGATGACGTAAACTTCCTAAGAGTTGTTTCCAGCCTAGTGATACTGACAACTCTGGGCAGGAGGGCGCATCATTGGCCACGGCAGGCACAGGTGTGGCCAATGAGCTCTCTCCCGTCAAGAGAGATGCTCTGGTAGTGCTTTCAGATGGCAGTCTTGGATTCACGTCCTGCTTACAGTAACACTAGCAAGGCTGCTTAAATTTCCTATTAGACACATGACAAAAATATCCTATGATGTGAAGACGTTGCTAAGACCAAATAGTACCTACTTTATAGAGTTGAAAGATGTAACGAGCGAAAGCATCTAATGTGCTTCACACACTCCCTGGCACTTAGTAGTGTTCATTAAATGTCACTTCTTAAAAATAAAATATGAGTTCAAGTGAGAACAAATTTGAATGTTTTATTTTCTGAATTAACTTGGGCTGCTCTTTGCTCAGCCTGTCCTGAACTCTGCTTACAGAAACATACTGAAAGAATCACACACTCATAGCTCAGGTCTGAGAGAAACAGAAACAGTGCTCTCCTGTTTACAAATGAGGTGACTAAAGCCAGAAAAAAAAGAAAAAGAAAAACAGCAACAGAATAAGAAACTTAACCCAGGACAGCAACAGACCTGAATTTGAACTCAGATCTCTTTTTTCCCAGTTAATCGCTTTCTTCTCTTACTCAGATAGCAATGTTTTTAATAAATTGCATTTGCCTTATTTTTTAAATTTCTAAAAAATGTTTTAAACTCTAAAATATTTAACTGACACATAAAGATTAAACATATTAAAGGCATATGGCAGGATGATTTCATATATGTATACATTGTTCAATAATTACTATAATCAAATTAACTCATCCATCAGCTGTATATTAGGACCTTCCAACTCTATACCCTGGAAACCACCTTTTCACTCTCTGCTTCTATGAATTGGTTTAATTTTTAACCTTCCTCCTACATTTAAATACTCTCAGCCTCTTAAGGATAAGAAGTACACTTCCACCCCCTTTAGATGAGAGGTCCCCAGTAGGCCTGTTTTCCTTATTCCTCACCCACTGAAGTCTTCATGACCACACTAAATATATTTCATCGCATGGGGGATCACAAAAAGGAGAGTATAGTTAATAACACTTAGAGGCTTAAAATTCTGTTGTTATAGACTCATATTAATGATCTGAATCCAGATATTCTGACATGTTTCCCAAACGTACTATTAGAGATGGAAGGAAAATACGTACAATGGATAGTAGCCAAAATTATTTTAAACTCCCCCTGAAAATGTAAGTATCAATAATTTAGAATGATGTTCCATACCGTATTTTGTTCCCAAGCAAAAGTAACTATGAGTCACTGTCAAGGGCAAAGGATTCTAACCTTCAAGTTGTTTTAATAATATTTCTCTTGCTTATTATACCTCAAATTAACCCTTTCTATTCATGTGCATCGATCCCTTACCTAATTCTAATTTATAGCTTGTGATTCCTTATTTTGTAAACAAGTGCACATGAATTTGTGACCAAAAGTAAGAAATCAAAATAATTTTGCTTGACTTCACTCCAGCAATGCATTCCTATAGGTCTGTATGTATAACTCAACTAATTTTTTACTACTGATTTGCATATAAATTTCAAATTTTATAGCAATTAGTTTTAGCCCTATTTTGATTGACTTTCAACTGGCATTTAAGCACTAAAAGAAATATTAGACATTTATCTCTTTGGAGATGGAGGTGAACAAAATCAATGCTCATTCCTTAGCTATTGATGATGGCTGCTTACACAATTCACCAAGGTACTGAATGTCCTGTGCGATGGACTGAGAATGTCAATACCTGGGTCTGAGTTTTGGCGAGGCTGCTTGCATGCTCTGATTGATGGAGAGGCCACTTCTCATTTCCAGGTTCAGTTTCATGGTCTGTAAAATAAAGATGGAATCTACCAGATGGTTCAAATTCCTCTCCCTAGAAGTCAAAGATCTGACAATAAACACCAAAAGGTTTAGAGATGGCAAAATTAAATTCCTCCTACACTCCCACGTGCCTATGAATGACTTAGTGGCAGAAAATAGCCATGTTCCTCTCAGTGTGGATTTAGCTTTCTCCAACTCCAAACAGCTGGACGAGTAAGCAGATGCATTTGTGCCACTGCAGAAGAAAGTCCAAATTTGCTTGTGCTTCAGGCAGCAGTGTTTCACTGGGAGATAATTCAAGATTTTTCATTCTCACATTCTAGTGGGCCCCAAACCCTGCCAAATTTATCTATGCATATGCATTACATTTTTTGTGAGTCCATTCCCTCCATCTATCTCATAGCCAGTGCAGAGTTCAGACCCTCAGCCTGTCTGACCTGGATCACGGCAGCAGCCTTCAAGTCCAGGCTCAGCTTCCTTCTCCCTCTGTGTTCTCTCCTCCTTGTCCCAAGTTGATCTCTCCTCTCTACACCAGAGATGTGAACACAGCCCACACCTGCTTAAAACTCAGCAGAATGAATCTGAACTATTTCAAATAAAATCTCCTTTCAGAATAAGATCTAAACCATTTAGCTTTGCTTTGGATTGTTCCCATCCTATCTTTCTACTTTCACTTCTCTCTATACTCCATCCACCACACCATACTTTACCTTAAAAAACAAGTATTACTCTAGAATAATATTAGATTATATTTATTGAGGATTCTCAAGGTGCTATTTAATCAAAGATTAACACTTCAAGATATGCATTATCTAAGTTTTTAAGAGAAGTTGGGCAACTTGCACAATGTTCTTCAGTTGTAAAGAGTTGGGCAGAGGCAATCCTCCAAGCTTTTTCTCCTTGCCCATGCTGCCTTCACAGAAGTACTTTACATTTGCACTGTGCTACATATGCTGTTTATTTATTTTGGAAAGTTCTTTCCATTTCTACTTATTTGAATCTCACTCATTCCTTAAATTCCAAAATGTCATATCCTCTGTGGCATTTTTTTTTTGCATTCTTCTAGTGAAATTCATATTATCTCTTCTGTGCTCCAGTATTTTGCTTATAGACACTCATAACATTCTGAGTTATAGAGATATTTGTGTATGAGCCTTATACTTCCATGAGAATATAAGTTCTTAGAGGGCAAGGGTCAGGTCAACTTCACATCTGCCATTTTGTACTATGCCTGGAACATAGTAAGTGCTCACTAAATGTCTTTTGGACTAAAATACCTATATAAATTATTTCTATTTTATCTTTATTACACCCACTTCTAAATTTAGATTTCAGAGAGATAGAGCCAAGTCAATCACTAAATACTAAACAGTACTAAGACTTGGCACAAAGAGAAAACTTACAAAAGAACATAGCTCAAACTTCAAAAATAACTAATTTATACTCAGAAATGTTATACTAGTCATGATAAAACTGATTACTCCTAAAATAAACTGCAACAATTTTCCTGTAAATGATTCAAAAAAAAATTTCAAATGATACCAAGGTTAAAAATAGTCATTTTGTCTAAATTGCTCAACATAAGTCTGCTTCCAGTTTCGGCACAAAATATACTTCCAGTTTTCTGTGAGGATAGGTGGTGATGTTTTCCCGCATGAACTCACAGCTAAGCAGAGGGCTGGGCATGTTCCAGAAAGAGTGCACATTTTTAGTTTATTACAACAAGGATGACAATTACAGAGACACAAGCACATGGCCCAATCTAAGGCTTTTGTGGAAAACCTTATTGCAGTCACGCAATGAGACTTTCCAGATTTAGTCAGACATGCCTATTTACCCAATGAAGACAGAAAGTGTCTCAGCTATCCTCCATGCCAAGGTGATATCATTTGTATAGAACCTCTGGCTGTTTTTGAGAAAGTAAATAAAGACAAATTAATGCCAGCAAATGGTGCCTCACCTCTCTGAAATGGCATTAATGAAAAATAATGCGTCTTTTTGGTAGTGATTGTTAAACAGAGGAAGACTCAGAAAACTCTAAGTTCTCCTCTGCAGTGTCACTCCTATCTAGGCCTGTCATTTCTGCTGGTGAAGAAAGGGCTGCTGCCATAAACCTTCTTACCTCTTAGTTCAAACTTTGGGGCTGGAAATGTCTCAGGGTACAAAATCAATGTCCACAATCAGTAACCTTTGTATATGCCAACAACAGCCAAGTTGAGAAGTTAATGAAAGATACAATTCCCTTAACAGTAGTTTAACATAAAATGAAATAACCTAGAAATATACCTCACAAAAGAGTTGAAGGACCTCTACAAAGAGAATTATGAAACCCCAAAAAAAGAAATAGTGGAAGACATTAACAAATGGAAGAGCATACCATGTTCAAGGTTGGGAAGAATCAACATTGTTAAAATGTTTATACTTCCCAATGCAATCTACAGATTCAATGCAATCCTTGTTAAAATACCAACATCATACATTGAAGATTTGGAAAAAATAGTTCTTCATTTCATATGGAAAAAGAAAAAAAACCCATATAGCCAAGGCAATTCTTGGTAATAAAAACAAAGCCAGGGGCATCACCCTACCAGACTTTAGGCTATATTACAAGTCCACAGTGATCAAAACGGCATGGCATTGTCACAAAAATAGAGACATAGACATTTAGAACCAAATAGAAAACCATGAGATGAAACTGGACCCACACATTCCACCTCTTACAAAAAGTGATTCAAGATGGAGAAAATATTTAAATTTAAGGCATGAAACAATAAAAATCCTAGAAGAAAGAGTGGAGAAAACTCTTGAAGATATCTGTGGAGAGTCGACAGTGAGGTGGCAGGGCCTCCAGAGCCTGGGGAACATTCAGGGAATGAACTCCCAACTAATTCTCTTCCTTTTCCAAAACAATCGTATTCCTTTCTTCATGGTCCCTCTGCCAGAAGTCATGTAGCTCTTTCTTGTCTAGTTAATTTTTAGGAACTATGCAGAAATCTTTGTGAACTTTCCTTTTTACTTCTTATCATATGTTAACGAAGTTAAGTATAAACCATTAACAAGATGATTTGTCTTTGTTAAAGTTATTTACATTTTCCAATCATACTGTAAGACCAAAGATTGTCTATGCTACTTCTCCATAGACAACCCTGTCGAGATACTATAAAATAAAGCTGATTTTGTGCTTTGCTGCTGGCTGTAGCCATCAGTTAAGTCGGACCTCCTGATCTCATTTTTCATCTCTGTGTCTTCTCTGTGTTATATTTTCCTCAATCCCCATCACCTCCACTCTTGTTCATTCCCCCTATCCTCACGGGTTTGTGATAGATATTGGCCTGGGGAAAGATTTTATGAAGAAGACTTCCATGGCAATTGCAACAACAAGAAAAATAAACAAATGGGACTTAATTAAATTGAAAAGCTTCTGCATAGCTAAGGATACAACAATCAAAGCAAATAGACAACCCTCAGAATTGGAAAAGATATTTGCATATTATGAATCTGACAAAGGCTTGATAATTGGGATCTATAGAGAAAACTCAGATTTAACAAAAGAAAAAGAAAAGAAATAACTAACAATCCCATCTCTCTCTGGGCAAGAGACATGAACAGAACCTTCTCTGAGAAAGACAGATGAATGGCTAATACACATATGAAAACAAAATGCTCATTGTCCCAAATCTCAGAGAAATGCAAATCAAAATCACCTTGATATTTCATCCAACCCCAGTTACATTAGCCCACATCACAAAGTCTCAAAGCTAAAGATGATGGTGCAGATGTGGAGAGAGGGGAATACTTTTGCACTGTTGGTAAGACTAAAAACTAATACAACCTCTTTGGAAAGAAGTATGGAGAATCCTCAATGAACTCAAATTAGATCTCTAATTTGACCCTGCAATCCTAACACTAGGCATCTACCCAAAAGAAAAAAAAATAATTTTATCATAAGGACATTTGCACTAGATTGTTTATCTTAGCTCAATTTATAATGGCCAAAATGTATAAACAGCCTAAATGCCTACCAACCCTGGAATGGATCACCAAGCTGTAATATACCATGAAATACTATTCAGCCATTACAAAGATGGAGACTTTACATCTTTTGTATCAACCTGGATGGAGTTGGAACACATTCTTTTTAGTAAAGTATCACAAGAATGGAGAAGCAAGAATCCAATGTATTCAATTCAAGTATGAAGCCAGTAGATGATCTAATACATTCCCAAATAAGAGAAAAACTCAAATCAATTCAAGGTGGAGGGCAAAGGAATGAGGAGCAGGGAGAAGGGAGAAGGAAGAAGGATGAGTGTGTGCCCAGTTAATGGGCACAATGTTAGGGTGTATAATGGTGTGACACAATTATAAAAGCGGCTTTACCTAACAAATGCAAACATTATAACATAATTCTTTGTACTCTCAATTAACCTGAAACAATAAAAAATAAAAATAAAAATAAAACATTCTCATAGCCTGGAATAATACAACAAAGCTTCCAAGGCCTGCTTCACTTCAATCTGCAATTTCCTTTTCCATTCCATAAAACTCCCACAATCCTACATTGTTAAGGTTTAGCTCAGTTATCGCTGTCGCAACAGGCCATCCCAGTCCAGTCATATTTCATTCTAATACAGGGTTTCCCTAGTTAGGGCTGACCAGGAACCCATTTCGTAGGCCTGGGCAATTTCATATAAGTTTCCTAGGCCTGGGAAATTTCATCTAAGAAAGGCCTCTTCTGAAGTGGATGTCCTGATGTTATGCTCATGGTTGGAGGGACTGCATTCATTTGTTAATACACTCATCAACATTGAAAAGGTGTCTTCCATCTATCAAGTCCTGGCCACACGTAATTCTAAAGACCTTATATTCCTAGACAGAAGACTAGTATGAGGCTTCCACTTGGGTCTTACCCTCTGCCAGAAGCTCTGGTGATTTTTATTCCTTCTGTTTTCCTTTTTATCTAATAAATCCTATCTTCCCACTGATCTGTGTGGTCCTCAGATTCATTCTTTGAATCTCTAAGACTAGGGACCTACTCTAGAAAGAAAGTGCACCAACATTTCTTTCTGTGTTTTTTTATTGATTTCCTTACTTACAAATTGTAAAAGCCCCAATGGCAGAAGCAATGTCAAATTTAGTTTTGTACCTTGCAAATCATTGAATACAAAGGGAAAACAAGCAAGTTGTTATGTTTACTAAATGAATGAATGAATAACAAAGGAGTTTTTTTTTTTTTGCCACTACACATAGAAATGATTCAGATATGACTGCTTTCCTCAGAGAAAATCTCCTGATCTCAAAGGATAATCTCAATAAGTAAGATTGAATTCAGGTTGTAGAGAAATATTATGTAGCTGTAATCATAAAAAGGCAAGAAATCAGATCACACCAAAGAGCCACCATCATCAGGGGTTCCAATGTGCCCTTGTACTCTGCTGGCTATTGGTGTCCCATTGAAAATTAATTTTATACATTCACCAGGCTAGGCTTTCAAAGAATTAGAACAAAGGATTGAAGTAAGATGAAATCATAAAATATGGTTCCTGTTCCTCTAAGTAGTACTTTCTTTTCTTGTTTATCAGTATTTTGAAAGCACAGCATTCTGTGTTATGGGTTGCACTTGAAGAAACCAAGGCATGAAGATTAACTCACTCAAGTCCATGGAATACTTGGTGATTGAGAAGAAATATGAAAGAGGAGTTAAACATGTTAATTCATGTTATGATGCTTTGACCGAGCCATTATTTCAGTTGTCTCTTTTGTGAAATAAGAACATTTATCTGATTTCTCTGAACTTCCTAATAATAATTTAAGAAAGAGGCTTATAGAACTTTCCCCAAATTGAAAGCCTGTGCAAGGACTTGTAACTCTGGAGCCTGTTTTAAGGATTTTGCTTTATGCCTCTCAAATATGTGAGAAATGATTTATCCAAGGTGTATTTTAATTTAGGCTAAATATATATTTATGTTGAAATAGCAACCTCCAAATTTTTCAAATATTCATTGTATTTATTTGGTCGCTTTTGTTTTTATTTTTAGTTTTTGGCTGGTGCGGGGTTTGAACCCACCATCTCCAGTATATGGGGCCAGGGCCCTACTCTTTGATCCTCTTTGTTAAATGAATTACATGTTTATAAATTCTTTAAAAAAAACCCACAGAGATGGAGTGAAGTAAGTAAGGCCAGGAATTATAATAGACTTCGTATGTTTCCTTGAAGATAGTTGTCAGTAGAGCTGAAAGAAGAATGCACACAGTACAAGGCTAAAGATCAAAATCTATTATTAATTTCAAAGAGCAGTGTTGATCTTTGATAAATATATTCATTTATTAAGTCTATTGTTTTTCTTTTTTCCAATCCATTAGTATTTGGTTTATCTGTATTCAATACTTCTTTTTACTCTTCTTAAGTTCCTTTTATTGGTGTCTTTCTAACTTCTTATTTTTATGCTTGGCTACTTTCTTTCTCGATTTGGAATGAAAATATTAAGAGATAGGCTGCCTTTGAGGGGAGTTTGGGCTTTGAAGCATGAATAAATAATTATAGCCAGGCATGAATAAATGATGATATATCTATATGGTGTAGTATTATGCAAAACTTAAAATATACTTCTAAATGATTTTATCTCAAGCAAGAAAAAAGTTCAAAATGAGTTGTTAAGCAAAAACAAAAGGGTTCAAAACCGTTTTATACCCTATTATTTCAATTTTTAAAATGTATTTTATGCTTAAAATATACCTCTAATCTCTAAAGGGGGTATTAGTTTGTATGGCTGAAGTTTGTTTTCTTCCGTTATGCTTTATGTTTTAAAATATTTTAAAAACATGATTTATTATTATAATTCCTTAAGAAAAATTTTTATTAAACTCTCCATCATTTTTCTAAAAAACAACTAAAACAATAGTAAACATGTATATAAAATGATTATGATATTAGCTTTAAAAACCACCATTAAATGTGCATTACCATCTTAACACTGCAAAAATATGAATTACACAGATACATAATTATACAGAAAAAAACAGCAAGTGAATGAACAAAAAAATAAACTACCATGTTTCTAATTGAAGAATTATGGATTCATTTAATTTTATTCAGTATATTTATAACTTACTCCAATAATATATAATGTATTTTATAAGAAGAAAACAAGAAATAGATATTATTCATTGTCCTGATGCCACAAAGACTTTACATCCCACCTGGCCTTTAGGTTGGTGAGAATCCCAGCTGCATTCTTTGGCACTTTTCTTAACCACCTCCTATTTTATTCTCCATATTGCTGATAGTTTCTTAAATGTGATTTTATATTCACAGGGCTTCTCAAATCAGAACCCGTCAAAGACCCCTCTCTTCTTATGAAATGGAACCAAAATTTTCACACGACAACCCAAGCTCTCTCCTGTGTGTCCATACTTATCACTCTCATTTTCTCTAAACAAATTCCACGGTCAAGTCAAATACCACCAAACTCAACTTGCAAAGCCTTGAGTCCTGACATTCTTTTCTTTTGTAATAACACCATTTCCAACTTGTAGGTCAAAGTGTAATCAAATTGTCCCAGCTTCTTCTCTATTGCCTCAGCTAGAATAAGCAAATACTTAAACCATTTTATGGTCCTTATATTATCTTTCCATCAGTTAAAATTATTCATGTCATTGGTAAGTATCAAAATAAATTCTTTTGAAGAAAATTCAGTGCATGCATTGCCTATTTCCCCTTTAGAACTCTTTGGAGTATGCATTTTACCTAGCTCTAGGTGTTCACCTTTACATTACATGGTCAGAGTTTGCACAGACAGGTGCTTAGCAAGAGAAGATTAGAAGGAATTATTAAATAAACTGTTTTTTTAAGTTATGATGCTTTGATATTCCAGAAATGTAGGTTGTTAATTTTATTTTGGGTTTTGTGTTTGTTTTTGTATCAGCAGTTAGAAACTTAAATAATCAAACATCAAAATTGTAAATTTTTTTTCCCTGTTTGAGGACTGTGAAGGGTTGATTCTATTCCATGAATCCAGCCCTGATGAAAGGGCCTCCTAATTCAGAAGCATAGACAACAACAGAAGTGAAAGTTTATTATGTGTGTTTTGGGTAAGGGGGTAAGGGGGCATCCATCCTGCAAAGCACCCTATGAAAGTCAGCATTATAAGGACAGAGGACAGAGCCAGCTGATTAGCAGTCAGAAAGAAATGAACAGTGGAAGAATCTGGTAAGCTGGAAGTTTGAGCTCAGCAAATATCCAAGGAAGTGCTATTGCTCACAGCTCCGTTTTACCTGCTCCCTCAGCATAGAGTGCAGAGCCAGTAACAAGGTGGTCTTTTCCCATTTATTTCCCCCTTTCTTGCATTTTAATAGTGAGAGAGTGTTCACTGTAAAGATTAGTGGAATGATTTTTAATAGTTTAAAGGCTCCTTGGTTGAATTAAAGCTGGTCTGTCTTAAACAGTAAGAAAGAGAACACTCCCTGGCTCTGCATAGAAGCCAACATGAATTCAGACAAAGACTCTGGACTCTAATGAGGTTTTTTGGGCTCCTTGAGTCCTATAGGTGGTGGTAGAGGTAAAGATGGACCCTGGGTAACCCAACAGCTCTCTGGAAAATATATAAATAAAATATAAAAATATTTTAGCAGCTTCACAGGTAATGACACCTCCAAAGATATTGTAAGAGAACGGAAAAGCAGTGACAGCTGTAAGGTGAGGAAGCCAAGCCAAGTTCACAAACACAAATGAGAGATATTCTTTGGAATTTTCTCAAAATAATGAGGGACCATTATGAATGGGTTAAGGTCCCATATATGAGGACATAGTAAGAATCAAATCTAACAAGTGGTGTTATTAGCTATCTGTTGAGAGTTAAGGACTTTGAACCAGAGAGCTTACCTTTACAGATCCCTTTCTACCATGTGTCCACTGGGCAAAGTATTTACCTTCATTAAGCTTTGGTTTCTTGCTTAATGAATGAACTCTCACCTTAGGAACACATGAGTCTGTATTCTCTAATTTCCCTTCACCCACAGTGAGGGGCAACTCCACTCCCTTCCTTATGTGAGATTCCTCCGTCCATTGGACCTCACTGGATTCTTTCTAGGGTGCAGGGATGTTCCTGGAACTGGCCAGAACCTGAGTTCATTGGACAGAACTGAACTGAAATCTTAAGGGCAGATTTCAAGATCCTTTCCTCACTTCTGATATCTCGTTAGGAAGCTGACAACGCTATGCCTTGTTTAAGCCTCTACTCTGGCTGAAGCCTTGGTGATCAGCTCCTGTGTCTGCTCTGCCTAAAGAAACCTTTGCTCACCTAAGCCTCAGGCCCAAACTGTGTTCCTTTGTGGGCTTTCCCAGACATTCATAATATCAGCACTTTCGTTCCCATTTGGCTGCTGATTCTTTGGTGAATATGCTTTTTGGCTGGGAATGCAAGAGAAGAAGAAGAATAATGTAAGGATATGGACGCCAAACCAGCCGCACCCTAAACCACACCCAGAATGCATCATTGTGCCTTTTCATTGCGTTTTGGGAAGATTAAAGAAAAGAACACAGGTGAAGCCCTAAGCACAGCCCTTGGCACATAGTACTCACTTAGTAAATGTTAATTATTGTTAGTAATACACATACAAATCACAAATATTTGCCATTCACTATTGGTACCTAATCAAGTAACTCCCAAGTTTTGAGAAAAAGTAAAGTTGAATATTTGATTAACTGAAACTGGAACAAAATGGATATTCTGTCCTTACTATGAACTTTTTCCTGTGGTTCAATAAGGAAGTAGTTTTTTTTTTTTTTTTTTTTTTTTGAGACACACTACTCTCTCTTCTGGGAGAATTTACTCTTTGGAATGCTCTGCTTATGTGTGTCTAGGGATCTACTCTTTGGACTGTGGATGGCCAGTACTTGTGTTATGCTATAAATGCAAAGTTCTCAGATCTAGTTTGACAGATTTTGCTTAATGAACCACAGAAGGGGGAAGTGAAATATATCTACTCAAATATTTTTCCTTTTCATATCAAAAATCTTTTATATTTTCTTTTATAGGACTGAACAATCAAAGGTGGAGGTGAGGGGCTGATACTCATAGGACAGATCTGATCGAAGCATCTCTGAAAGGCAGACCCTAGGAGTGTAGGAGGACTGTGAGCCACAGATAGACACAGGAAGCCATGGCCCTCTTCTGAGGTGCTTTGGCAGGTGGGTTCCAGGAAGCATTGCTTTCTAATAGTTGGCTATTACGTTTTCCCATTCTGGCTTTGACATTCCCTTTTGCTGTCTTTGCATCTTCAGTAAATGTTTGTGAAGCTCTTGTTCAATGCATGGGGAAAGTTGAAGGGGCATGTTCACAATTAGAGGACTAACTAAAGGTAGAAAACAAGTGGCCATTTAAAGTGTCTGTGAACCTGTGGAAGATGAACCAAACAAGGGCTTTACCAATGGCCTGGAGAACTAGAACCTTTACACCAATCCAAAAAATGCTCAGAGGTACTACTGGAGGAATAGGCTTCCTACAGCACTGTGGTTTGAGACATGTTTTATTATGTTTAAAAATTACAGAACTAGGTGATTTGGAAGGACAAAGAACTTGAGTAACTTTGCTTGGGCATCTTGTTCTTTCTGACTTGAATATGAATTCTTCACTCTCTATGCTCATTGTCCTGCATCAGAAAAAAGAGAATCAAAGATCCTCAGATACCTTTTACCTCTCAATACTGTCAACTACAATATTCTACATTCAATCAACCATTCCATCAAACATTTGTATTGACCATGTTCAATAGTGGGAAATACAGAAATGAGTGAAACGTTCCTTCAACTCAAGAGTCTTACATTTAAGGGTGGAAGACAAATGAATTAAATAGATCATTTAAATTCAGTGTAAATATGCACATGGAGGGCTATCAACACAAAGGAGAGGAAGGTAAAAATCCTAAAGATGAAACTCAAACTGATCTGCAAACTCCAACTAGGTCAGATTGCTCATTTGACTTAAGAATGTCATTTCCTCAAGTTCATGGAACAGAGTGATTACAGCCTTTCTTACTTGTATTATAGCCTTTCTGGCACAAATACAAATCAGAAAAGAAGAGACTGCTAAGCAGTAGCAGCCATAAAAATTACCTATGGCATACAAAGCCAGCTTAGCCGAAGGCAAGGGGCTAGCTCTCAGTAACTAGAATTCTAATTCCAACAGCCATTCTGTTTGGCATGTAACCATGGGCAATTCAGGAAACCACTGGGAATCACATTTTCCTCATCAGTGAAGAAGAAATAATATCCTTCCTTGCCTCTCCCAGAAACTGTCACAGGAGCAAATAAACTACTGAATATAGAAGTGCTTCATAACATAAAAGGGAACTTCCTCCTTGGTGGGGAATATACTCTGAAAGAGTTTGGACTAAGGGTGAAGGAGAATGGCTAGTGTATGGAAGGACCCTTGCAGAAAAGCAGGCAGTGTTCTACTGGGATGAGAGTTCCTACCATCTCTCATGCAAGAAGCAGATTGTACTCCTAGAACAAGGACCCTGGAGGATGAGATGCCTCCCCCTGAGAAGTTCCATAGACCTATGTGCCATTAGGGATATATGGAAAACAGGATCAACAGTGGGTGAAAGACAAGAAGGAAGGATGGTGTCAGCAAAGGTCTGAGTGTCATGCATCAGTCACAATGACAGCTGCTAGGACTCAGAGGGCTGCAGAGCATAAGGACAGCCACTGGATTGAATTCGGACACATTCTTGAGGCTTTGCATCACATACCCAGGATGGTGGTCCTTGCTCATCTAAGCTCCCTGCCCTACTCACCCTCCCTGAATGTGTGCTTTCCAGGCTGCTGAGTCTGCTTTCCTCCCAGAAAGGATTACTCATCTGTACTCTCACAGCCCTGCCATCAATGCCAGGGAGAGCTTCTGCCACCCTGCTGGGCCAGAGGATCTGCAGATCCACAGGTTATGAAACACAGGAGCTCCACAGGCAGATTCCCTGGAAAGTGGTCAGGGCTTATACAGCATGTCCCTCACATCCCCAGGGCACCTAACACTTTACATCTTGTTTGTACACAGTTAGAGAATTAGCAAAGCAAGCTAGAAAAGGTGCTGGACCTTGAGTCACTCACCTCAGATCACTTGAAGGGAGGGATACTAATTTATGCAGTAAATATTAGTTGTTGGTTTTTGTGCTGGACTCCCAGGCTTTTAAGATACTCTCCGCACCATGTTTCGAGGTTGGTGTTAATATTTTAACACTACATTTCAGATGGTGAAACATAGGCACAGAGGGGCTGGGTTACTTGTCTAGGGTCACTTAGAGGCCAGGTGTTGAAACTAAAATTTCAACCTGAATCAGGGACACTACAAAGCCCATGCTCTTGGCAAATGAGAACAGTGGTGGTATCTGGGATCCCACCTGCCTCTAAACATCTACCACTCTGTTAATCCAGGTGCTCTGGGGATTAATAATTTCTCTTTTTGTGAGCTGTAAGTACCATATATATCATACCACCCACTGTGTCCTCTTTTCTTGGCTTACATTAGGTGCCCCCAAAAGGTTAATTGAAATGAATTGAATGTTAAATTGAATTGAACTGAATTTTCAAAGCTTCCTTTTTTCATCTCTAACTTGATGATAATGGTCCCTGCATCACCAGTCTCAAGAAGTTGTTATGATGCTCAAATGAAATCATCTGCTTAGAAGTAGTTTTAAAAAATATATTAAGGTAGTATAAGATACATGCATACTAATAAGTTTATGTGTCATAACTATATGCAAGGAATGCAGCAAAAATGAACATCCAGCATTCAGATCAAGAAAAAGAGTATTTCCAGAGTTCCAGAAACTGCCTTGATCTCCTTCTAGTCACTACCCTGACCCCATGGATAAACCACTATCTATACCTAATAATGTAGATAAATATCACTGGGTGTTAGATGCCACATAGAATAGCACGCATGCCCTTACATATGACTTCTGCTTTATTGTTTGTTTGTGAGATTAATCCACATTTTTAGTAGTAATTTCAGATGAGCATTTCTCTTTGCAGTATAATATTTCACTGTGGTATTATACCCCAAACTATTTATAGAGCCTACTATGGTAGGAATTTTCAGTTTTTCATTTTTGACTATTACCAACAGCCTACCTATAAACATTCTCCTCCATATCTTTCATGAACAGATGAATGCATTTCAGTTGAATCTATTCCTAGAAGTAAACATTTGCCTAACTTTAATATTTTGCCAAGTGACTTGCCAAAGTAATTGTTTCAATTGAACTGTATTAAAATTTATATCATTTCCTCACCAAAAGACACCAGCAGAAGAAAAAGGCTAATCACACATAGGACAAAAAAAAAAATTACAAATAATTAATTTGGCAAAGGAATTATATCCAAAATACATAAAGAATTCAATCAGTTAAGTAAGAAATAGGTAGAAAACCATATAGAAAAATGAGAAAAATATTAGAATAGATACTTCAAGAAGGTAATATCTAGAAGCCAAACAAACTATGCTAGCCAGTGTATTAGTCATTAATCTTATTGAGATATCACCAAAATGGTGAAAATGTAAGTACTTTAAAAATGATACATCTAGAGGAGGGAGACAAGATGCCTGACCGAAGCCAGCTTTTGGCAGAGGCTCCTGTCCAGATGGAGAAATAATGGCCATAAATAACCCAATAAAGTGGAAGATGGGGAGCTGAGCTGAGAAAGAGGATAGATAGGTTCACATCATCCCTGCTGTGACAAGCTGGGACCCCAGGGAAACAATTTTCAGGTCATCCCAAAGAGGATGGGAATCCTTCCTCTCCCCCCACCTCATGAGAGCAGCTTGAGGCAAGTAGAGAACAGGGGACCTTTTGTATTCACCAAAGGGAAGAAAACAACCGAGGGCCAGGACTCCCTCCACGGAGAGATAACCACTGCAAGCCCAGGTAGTCTCTTGCCTGGGCCAAAAGTTGATCAAATATTCTCCCCACCTTCCTTAACTCTCAATCCAACCCTCAACACTCTCCTGGCAGTATGGAAGACTACCCCCTGCAAAATCTGGAGCATTTGTCAGATTTTTGCTATGGTGGGACACCTCATGAGCTGTGGGACAGTTGCGCTGAAACTATAACATTAATAGAGGCCATGAGTCACAAGGGGGGAGGTATTTGCCCCATGTTGGATAGATCATAGCTTGGGTCTTCTGCTACTAACCACTGGGGACCACAGCCCATTGACTTCCTAGTTCGGTAGCCCCCGGGGGGTGGCTTGGCTCCCCACTTGACTCCTGCAACCTGTGCCCCATGGCCTGTGACTCCTGCTGGGCTCTTGTGACCCATGCAGCCCACAGACAGTGACAACTGCCAGACTTCTGTGACCCACAGCCAGTGGCTAGTGAATCCTGCCCAGCCCCTGAGACCCACACCAAGCAGCCAGTGACTCCTGCCCAGATTCTGAGACCTGCAGCCTGTGGCTTGCAACTCTTGCCTGACTCCTGTGACCCATGTGGCCTGTGGCCAGTAACTCTGCCCTATGGCTCCTGAGACCTGCGGCCTGTGACTGGCAACTTTGGCCAGCCCCTGCAAGCCACAGGCTGTGGCCAGCAACTCCTGCCTGGCTTCTGCCACCCATGGCCCGCGACTGCCAACTCCTGCCTGGCTCCTGTGACCTGATGCCTCCAGCTGGTGACTCCTGCCCTGCTCCTGTGATGCCTGCAGCCCAAGGCCAGTGACTGCACACTTCAGCTCCCTCTCTTGCTCCAATGACCTCTGACTCCCCCCAGGCCATTGACTCTATCCTCCAGCTTCCCTCAAGTCTCCTGCCACCTGAGGCTGCAGTCAGCAGCTCCACCTTCTGGTTCTCTGCCCAGCTCATGTGACCCTTGTGGAAGTGGCAATGCCCTCAAGCACCCCACCACTCCTGTGACCTGCACACAGCAGTACTCAAGACCAGCAGCAACCCTAACTGAGGTGGCACCATCCCTGACAGTGGTGGCAGCTCAACAGTCCCTCCCACTGGGGTCAAATTGAGCTGCCAGTGGACCCCCAGTGCCTAGATGCTGAAGATCTTTTGAACTCTCCCATCTGTTGGGTGTTTGTCAACTGGGACAATTGGTTTGAAAATCTTGACCTGGGCTGATCACCTGGGGACACACCAAGGTTGTCCCCTGGTTGTGTTGTTGTGAGAGTGTGGGATTCTCCCCTTCCAGTTGGTGCCTGTGGAGATACAGATGTCTTAGTTGTTTATATATCTCCACAGCAGAGATTTCAGCCCAAAGCCACTGATTCACTAGGATTGGACAGAAACTAGCTGAATACTGGTCAGCACCATCTAGCCCCACCAAACTAAGCAGGTACCCAGAGTTTCAGGCAATAGTTCTGAATGGGACCTTTGTAAAGCTCTAAGAGAAAAGCCACAAGCACCAGCACCAGTTCTTTGATAAAGGGCTGGTTAGTTACAACTCCAGGAGCCCTCAATTCAATTTCACCTTACTAGCTTCTGTAGCCAAACAGTGAAAAATAATCATGGAGTGGAATAAGCAGAAAAACTCTGCAACATGAATAATCAGAGTAGATCAACTCCCTCAGGGAATGACAAGGAGACACAATAGAAGTTCTCATTCATAAACAAATGGCTGAGATGTCAGAAATCGAATTCAGAATGTGACTTAAAAATAAGATTAACAGAATGGAGGTAAAGAAAATTTAAGGAGCATTTCAAAAGTTGTCTCAAGAATTCAATGAATTCAAACATAAAATCACCAAAGATTTTGACACATTGAGGCAAGAACTTGAAGCCCTCAAAGATCTGAGAAATACAGTAGAATCTCTCAGTAACAGAATGGAGCAAGCAGGAGAAAGGTTCTCTGACACTGAAGACAAAGCTTTTGAACACTCCCAAACACTCAAAGAGGAAAAGAAGTGGAGAACATAAACAGATCATTCTCTCAGAGAGTTCTGGGATAATTTAAAGAAAACGAACATTTGTCTTACAGGAATTCCTGAAGGCGACAAAGTGACTTTGAAAGGCACAGATGCTCTACTTCATTAGATAATGAAGGAGAACTTCCCAGACATACTAAGAGATTCTGAAATTCAGATAGCAGACAGTTTCAGAACCCCAGCACAACTCAACCCAAATAAGACATCTCCTACATAATTATAATTAACTTTGCCGAAGTTAATATGGAGTAAATCCTGCAAGCAGTCAGACGTAAGAAAATCATAACCTACAAGGGGAAGAATATTAGAATGATTGCAGATCTTTCTGCTTAAACTTTTCAAGACAGAAGAGGATGGTCATCAACCTTTAATCTCCTAAAGCAAAACAACTTTCAGCCCAGGATCCTGTATCCAGCTAAATTGAGCTTCATTTATGACAGAGAAATTAAACACTTTAATGACATACACACATTGAAAAAAATTGCCATAATCCAACCAGCTCTTCAGGATATCCTCAGACCCATCCTCCAAAATGACCAGCACAGTGCTCTACTACCAAAGTAAATTCACTCTGAAGTTCTTGACCAAATCCAATTTCCACAGTGGTGAAAAGATTCAAAATGTCCACTGGACTTTCAAAAAACTTGACACCCAAAATACTACCAGACTTATCAATACTCTCAATTAATGTGAACAGCTTAGACTGTCCTCTTAAAAAGCACAGCTTGGCTGACTGGATAAAAAAGCTCAGGCCAGATGTCTGCTACATACAAGAATCTTATCTTACCTTGAAGGATAAATATAGACTCAGGGGAAAAAGATGGGCATCTGTAATCTAGGCAAATAGAAACAGAAAAAAGCAAGGGTGGCAATTTTATTTGCCAATACACTACAAGGATGGTCACTTAATATTTGTTAAGGGAAACACCCAACTTAATGAGATGTCAATTGTTAACATTTATGCACTCAACCAGAATGCTCCTCAATTTATAAGAGAGACCCTAACAGACATGAGCAATTTAATATCTTCCACTACCATAATAGTTGGAGATTTTAATGTCCCTTTGACAGTGTTGGATAGATCCTCCAATAATAAACTAAGCAAAGAAATTTTGGACTTAAACGTCACCATACGACAATTGAATTTAACAGACATGTACAGAAGATTTCATCCTAACAAAACTGAATACACATTCTTCTCATCAGCCCATGGAACATCCTCCAAAATTGATCATATCTTAGGTCACAAGTCCAACCTCAGCAAATTTAAAAGTATAGAAATTATTCCTTGTATTTTCTCAGATCATCATGCAATAAAAGTTCAACTCACCAATAACAGGTATCTGCATACTCATACAAAGACATGGAAACTAAATGACCTTATGCTGAATGGTAGCTGGGTCATAGATGAGATTAAGAAGGAAATTGCCAAATTTTTGGAACAAAATGATAATAAGACATGAATTATCAGAACCTGTGGGATACTGCAAAAGCAGTCCTAAGAGGCAAATTTATAGTGTTGCAAGCCTTCCTGAAAATAACAGAAAGAGAGGAAGTCAATAACTTAATGGGACATCTCAAGCAACTGGAAAAGGAAGAACATTTCAGCACTAAACCCAGCAGAAGAAAAGAAATAACTAAAATTAGAGCAGAATTAAATGATTGAAAACAAAAGAATTATTCAAAAGATCAATGAATCAAAAAGTTGGTTTTTTGAAAAACTCAACAAAATTGATAAATCTTTGGCCAACCTAACCAAAAATAGAAAATTAAAGTCCATACTATCTTCAATCAGAAATGACAAAAGTGAAATAACAACAGACACCTCATAAATTCAAAAAATCCTTAATGAAGACTACAAAAAACATTTTTCTCAGAAATATGAAAATCTGAAAGTAATTGACCAATATTTGGAAGCACACCAACTTCCTAGACTTAATCAGAAAGAATTAGAAATGATGAACAGACCTATATCAAGTACTGAAATAGAATCAAATATCTAAAATCTCCCAGAAAAGAAAAGTCCAGGATGGCTTCACATCAGAATTCTACAAAACCTTTAAAGAGGAACTAGTACCTATATTACTTAACCTTTTCCAAAACATTGAAAAAGAAGAAATATGTCTTAGCACATTCTATGAAGTAAATATCACCCCGATCCCCAAACCAGGAAAAGACCCAAAAAGAAAAGAAAACTATAGACCAATATCTTTAATGAACATAGATGCAAAAATATTCAATAAGATCCTAGCAAACAGACTCCAGCAATACATCAAATGAATTATACACCATGACTACATGGGTTTTATTCCAGGGTCTCAAGGTTGGTTCAATACACATAAATCTATAAATATAATACATCACATACTGAAACTAAAAAACAAAGACCATATGATTCTCTCAATAGATGCAGAAAATGCTTTTGATAATATCCAACATCCTTGGCTCGGCGCCTGTGGCTCAATGGGCTAAGGTGCCAGCCACGTACACCTGAGCTGGCAGGTTCGAATCCAGCCCAGGTCCACAACAACAATAACGGCTGCAACCAAAAAATGGCCGGGTGTTGTGGCGGGGGCCTCTAGTCCCAGCTACTTGGGAGGCAAAGGCAGGAGACTTGCTTGAGCCCAGGAATTGGGGGTTGCTGTGAGCTATGATTCCACAGCACTCTATCCAGGCTGACAGCTAGAGGCTATGTCTCAAAAAAAAAAAAAAAAAAAAACCAACATCCTTTTATGATCAGAACACTTAAAGAAAATTGGTATAGAAGGGGCTTTTCTTAAAATGATAGAGGCCATCTACTGCAAACCCACAGCCAATATTATATTGAATGGAGTAAAATTGAAAACATTTCCACTCAGATCAGGAACCAGGCAAGTTTGCCCATTGTCTCCACTGCTTTTAAACATTGTAATGAAAATCACAATCAGGCAAGGGGACTCAACTACAAAACTCTTAGAAGTGATCAAGGAATATAGTACAAAATATAGTATTGATTTTGTATTCCGAGTATACCTCTAGATACAAAATCAATACTCACAAATCAGTAGCTTTTATATATACCAATAATAGTCAAGCTGAAGAAACAGTCAAGGACTCCATTCCCTTAACAAAGAAGATGAAATACTTGGGAATTTACCTAACAAAAGATGTGAAAGATCTCTATCAGAGAATTATGAAACTCTGAGAAAAGAAAAAGCTGAAGATGTTAACAAATGGAAAATCATACTAGGCTCATGGCTGGGAACAAATTACATTGTTAAATGTCCATCTGGAAAAAATAATACTTTGTTTTATATGGAACCAGAAAAATCCTTGAATAGCCAAGACATTACTCTGAAATAAAAACAAATCAGAAGGAATCACGCTACCAGACTTCAAACTATACTATAAATGTACAGTGATCAAAATAGCATGGTATTGGCACAAAAGTAAGAAGTAGATGTATGGAACAGAACTGAGAACCAAGAGATAAATCCAGACACTTACCATCATTTTATCTTTGATTAGCCTATCAAAAATATAAATTGGGGGAAAGATTCCCTTTTTAACAAAGGATGCTGGGACAAGTGGCTGGCGACTTCCAGAAGACTGAGAAACTGGACCCACACCTTTCACCATTAACAAAAATTGACTCTCATTGGATAAAAGATTTAAACTTAAGACATGAAATCATAAAGATTCTTGGATAGAGGGCAGGAGAAACATTGGAAGAAATTGGCCTGGGACAATACTTTATGAGGAGGACCTCCTGGGCAATTGAAGCAACACCAAAAATACATTACTGGGCTCAGTGCCTATGACTCAAGCAGCTAAAGTGCCTGCCATGTACATCTGAGCTGGTGGGTTTGAATCCAGTTCAGGCCCGCCAAACAACAATGACAGCTACACCAAAAAATAGCCGGGCATTGTGGCAGGCATCTGTAGTCCCAGTACTTGGGAGGCGGAAGCAGGAGAATCACTTGAACCCAGGAGTTGGAGGTTGCTGTGAGCTGTGATGCCATGGCACTCTACCCAGGGCAATAGATTGAGGCTCTGTCTCTAAATAAATAAATAAATAAATAAAATAACAAAAATACATTATTGGGATCTGATCAAACTAAAAAGCTTATGGACAGCCAAGCATACACTAAGTAAAGCAAGCAGTCAGTCCTGAGAATAGGAGAGGATATTTGCAAGTTATGTTTCTGACAAAGGTTTGATAACCAGAATCCAAAGAGAACTCAAACTTATTAATAAGAAAAGAACAAGTAATCTCATTTCCTTGTGGGCAAAGGACTTGAAAAGAAGCTTCTCTGAAGATGATAGGCACATGGCTTACAAACATATGAAAAAAATGCTCATCATCTTCAATCATCAGCAAAATGTAAACCCAAACCACTTTGAGATATCATCTAACTCCAGTAAGAATGGCTCACATAACAAAATCCCAAAACTACACATGTTGGCATGGATGTGGAGAAGAGAGAACACTTTTGCACCACTGGTGGGAGTGCAAGCTAATACGTTCCTTTTGGAAAGAAGTGTGGAGAATACTCAGGGATCTAAAACTAGACCTGCCATTTGATCCTGCAATTCCTTTACTAAGTGTATATCCAAAAGACCATAAATCACTTTATAACAAAGATATTTGCATCAGATTGTTAATTGTTCAGCTCAATTCATAGAAGAAACCCAAGTGTCCACTGACCCATGAATGTATTAATAAATTGTGGTATATGTATACCATGGAATATTATGCAGCCTTTAAAAAGATGGAGATTTTTACCTCTTTTATGCTTACATGGAAGGAGCTGAAACATATCCTACTTAGTAAAGTATCTCAGGAATGGAAGATAAAATATCCAATGTACTCAGTACTTTCATGAAACCAATTTACAATCACTCACACTTTCATATGAAGAATAGATCACAACTATAGCCCAAGATGAAGGAGGGGAGGATGAGAGAGGAGTGGGGAGATCAGATCAGATTGAGGGAGGCTGAATGGTGGGATTACACCTATGGTGTATAATGCAAGGGTACATGTCAGATCTATTAGTATAGAGTATATATGTCTTAACACAAGAATTAAGTAAATGAGATGAGGTATGTATTAACCAGTGTGATGTAAGCATTCTTAATTCTATATGAAATCAGCACATTGTACCCTATAAATGCATTAATATATACATGACCTATGTGTTTATGATTTAATAAAAAAAAAGAGGCAGTGTGGATGGATGAGGACAGACCCACTCATGCTTCCAGAAAATTGCTGAAAAAAAAAAGTCTAAACCATCCTAACTTAAAAAGCCATAGCACTGCTAGAAATTAAATATTTCCATGTACTATAACCATATGTGAGGCTAGAATTGTGATGGACCAGATAGAAGAAAACACAGAGACTTTGGCCGCACTGGTTTCATACAGGAGACCTCCAACTGAGCAGGAGCAGTGCAATTAAGCAAGTTTGGACCTTTTCCACAATTCAAGTCCCCCATGAAATTGTCTGAGATAGAGTTTTTTAATGTGGATTTTACTTTTTCTTTCTTTTTTTTTGAGATGAAGATTTATAGGACAAAACTAAAGAAGGGGGTGTGTTCTTGGGAACAATACCTTGATCAAAGTAAAGAGAACTGGATAGGGGGAGTTGGATGGCAATGTAGTCATACCAAAGGCTTCAGTCAATTAGAGGGCTCAAAATTAGTGTGAGAGGGCTAGACATTTATACCTCTACTTTGAACAGTGATTTGACAGATCTCCTTCTAGGGTAAGGCAGTTCCCTTTAGTCTGTAGGCAGTCCCGGGACAGGGAGTGACCTGAGAGCGGTGAGCTGACCACACTCTTAGCACCCAGGGGAATGAGTGCCTCCCTGTGTGAGGTCCTACCATCGTGTTTTCAAAGCAGCTGTACCACTTTGCATTGTCACCAGCAGTTTGTATAAGAAAATTCCACTTATATCATAACCTGGCCAACACTTCGCATTGTCAGTTGTTTCAACTAGAATTTTTTCATTTCATTTAATGTGTTAAAATTTATTGACCTGACACTTTTTATAATATTCCCATTATAGTTTTATTATCCTTAGTGTTGTATTGTACTTCATCTTAATACGTATAACTTGTAACTTCTCCTTTTGATCAGTAGTGCTAGAGGTGGATCAGTGTTATCAATCTTTTTGAAGAGAGGCTCCTGTTTTGATTTTTGTTTTTTCTGTCAACATTAAAACCACGTTCCCTTCTCTCCTTGCTTGCCTGGTTCCAAATAGCAAGTCTGCAGTAATTATTATCCTTTTTCCCTACAGATAAAAGAGGTTCTTTGCTCCAACTTCTTTTAACATTCTCTCTTTGGTTTTGGTTTTCTAAAGTTTAAATATAATATCCTTATAGGTATCTACGGATACCTATTTTTGTTTGCTTATTATTTTTTCTGCTTGGTGTTCTCTGAAGTGCCTGCAGATTAATAGACTTGTCATTAATTTTGGAAAGTTCTCGGCCATTATTACTTTAAACACATTTTTTTTTCTTTTTTGTTCTCTCTTTTCCTTCTGTATTCCAGAGAATATGTAGAAATTCTTGGAGCGTTCTTGCTTTCTCACCTTCTCTGTCACCCCTCTGAATATCAGTTTAGAGAGTCCCCATTTGCCTATCTTGAAGCTCATTGATTCTTGTGCAATGTCAAGTTTACTGATGAAACATCAAAGGCATCCTTTATTTCTGTTACAGTGTTTTTGATTTTTAAAACTTCCTTTTATTTTTAGTGTTTTCATCTCTATCCTCACATTACCCATCTATTTTGGTATGCTGTCTACTTTTTCCTGGGAGCCCTTGACATTCTAATCAAAGCTATTTTGCATTCTCTATGTGTTCATTTCAATATCTCAGTCATATCTGAGGATGTTTCTAAGGATGATTTGTCTCCTTGGACTGTTTTTTTTTTTTCTTGCTTTTTGGCATGCTCTGAAAGCTGGATATATTTTATTGGGTAATAGAGACTGAGATAAATAGGCCTTTAGTGTGAGGATTTACATTAATCTAGCTAGGAGCTGGGCTGTGTTTAATGTTTGCTGTGAGTGCCAGACGATTCGAATTCCTTTAGTGCCCTTGCTTTTGTCTTCCCTCTTGACTTTGGGCTTCCTAAGCATCCTCTTTAGAAAATGTCTTGTCTTGCATCTCTCTCAGCCATAATCCACTGTTATTATACTGGAACCCTGTTGTAAGGGAGTGAGGCGTGCAAGGGGAGGGGGAGGGATGTGTTCTCCAGTCCTCTGATTAAATTTCAGTCTTTGAGTCAGCTGGTGTCTCAAGACTGTGTCCTTCACAAACATTTCTCCAGTGGGATAGCTATTTTTCACTCTATCCCACATTCCCTTTCCTGGCTGCAGCATTTCCAACCCATTGTCTTAAAGCCCTAACACCTGTTGAACATGGTTTATTATTTTTTTCCTTTTAGGTAAGACATGAAGGTTGAAAGGCACTGAACTAGGAGGAATTTCCTTAACAGAGCTAATACTCTGGAAAAGTCCATTCTCTTGAACAGTAGCCTCTTTTACTTAGGTTCTAGGTATATTTTGCAGTGATTTCGCTTATGAATTGAATTGTGACCCTCCCTAAAAAGTTGCATCAAATTCCTAACTCCAAGGACCTAATTGGAAATAAGATTTTTCCAGATTTAATCAAGTGAAGGTGGGATCATTAGGATGAATTTTAACCTACTGTGACTATTGTCCTCAAAAGAAGAGGGAATTCTGGACAGACGTCAGGCAGAGGTAAAAGTCATGTGATGCAGTCATATAAATTGGAGTGCCACAACCACAAGCTAAGGAACACCAAAGATCAATGGCTTGTACCAACAGAGGACTCAAGGAAGGATTCTCCCCTGCAGGTTTCAGAGGACGCATAACCCTGAACACAGCTTGATTTTAGACTTCTAGACTCCAGACATGGGAAATAGTAAATTTCTGTTGTTTTGAACTACATTATTTGCAATCATTATTTATGATACTCAGAGAAATGAATACAATTACTTTTCTCATACCCTTGACAGCTATTTTTTTGTTCTTTATTATGAGGATCAGACTGGGTTCCTGGAAGGACAGCCCACACAAGTATTTGGTTGCCCTAAGACCGGAAGACTGAGGAGTTTCTTACCCTCGGTGGTAGTCCATAGTCAGCCTCTAACAGTCCATTAAAATTATCATTTAAATGTTCCCATAAGTCTATGGCTTTAAAGCCTCCCGTTCTAGGTAAACAGATCTTAGCTAGGTCTCTCTGCGAACACCTGTCTCTCCATAAAGCAGCATGGTGGTTTGTGCTGTGACTTCAGTTTTCTGATAGGTCCAAGAAAAGTAATAGATTTTCAGTTTATGGAGCTATTTTCTTTTTTTGATGATAAAGTGATGACTTTCAAGATCTTTTTATGTCAGAATTGAAAGAGAAAGTAGAAAAAGTGATTTTGAAATTAAGATCTGAATGCTAAATGTGCTCACTGCCACTGGGATGTGCCTGACTGTAGGTTATCTTAGTTACTAGAGGCCAGAACTACCTGTGTATGCTACTCCACATATATATGAATATCTACAATTATTTATTTATTATCTTATTTTTATCCTATGTGTGTTTCTACATTTATCATGTGTTTCTTGTAAATAGCATAAGATTGGTACTCATTTTTAATCTGGTCAGATAATTTATGCCTTTTAATTGGATTGTTTAGATCATTTTCTTTGTTACAATTATTAATATGATAGATTTTAAATATATTACTTTGCAAGTTCTGGTCTATTTTCCCTATTTCCTGTTATTTATTTATTAATATGTTGCCTACCATTGAATTAATTAAATTTATTTTTATATGTACTGTTGCTTATCAAGTATACTTTTTTTTTTTGGCTTGTTTGCTTTATTACTTGCTCTGAGATTTTCAATATGCATCTTCTATTTAATAGGCCTATCTTGAATCAAAAATATAACACTTTATGTGCAATACAAGAACCACACAGCACTACACTTCTGTTTAATCCCATGACCTTTTTTTCCGCTATTTTTGCGAGACATGATGTATCTACATATGTTATAAACTCTCTGAAATACAGCTATAACATTTTCCTTAAGAAATTGCTTGTTAAAAAAAAAAGGAAATAGCTTGTTTAGGGCAGCACCCATGGCTCAGTGAGTAGGGCGCCGGCCCTGTATACTGAGTGTGGTGGGTTCAAACCCAGCCCCAGGTGAACTGCAACAACAACAACAACAAAAATAGCCGGGCATTGTGGCGGGTGCCTGTGGTCCCAGCTACTCAGGAGGCTGAGGCAAGAGAATCGCCTAAGCCCAGGAACTGGAGGTTTCTGTGAGCTGAGACGCCACAGCACTCTACCGAGAGCGATGAAGTGAAACTCTGTCTCTACAAAAAAAAAAAAAAAAATCGCTTGTTTAAATGAGAAAAACATTTTATATTTACTATTTTATTGATCATTCCTGATCTCCTTATTCCTTTGTTTAGAGCCAAATACCCATCTGATAATATAATTCTTTTGCCTGAATAATTTCTATTAACATTTCTTGTAGCTTGCTTCTGCTGGCAATGAAATCTCTAAGTTTGTGGCTGTCTAAGAAACAAAATCTTTATTGCATGTTCACTTTAGAAAGCTGTTTCCAAAGATTATAGACTTCTAGGCTGGTCTTTTTTTGTTTTGTTTTGCTTTCTCTTTCAACACTTAGATGTCATTTTATTGTTCTATAATTTCCATCATTTCTGAAGGCCAGTCTATAATCATTTTCATCACTGCTTCCTTGTATATGAAGTCTCGCTTCCTCTGACTTCTTTTTTATCATTGGGGTTAGCAACTTAATTTTGTGGTTTCCTAATTTTGATTTTTGGCACAAATTTCTTTGTGTTTATGCTGTTTCAGAGCATACTGATGTTATTGAATCTGTGAGTTTATTGATTGCATTGAATATGGAAAATTTTTAGCTATTGTACCTTCAAATATTTTGCCATCACAACTCACACAAATAAATCTCCAAATGCAAAAGATTTGAATCTTCAAAATTCATTTCATTATCACAAACATCAGAACCCTCACAAGCATAAAGGCTAGGCTCAGATAATTTTTTTCTATAATGCTAAGAAAACTACCTATTCACTGACGATGTGATGCTCAATGCGTTTCTTAAAAGAAAGACAGTAGAGGAAGGAGAAAATCTTTCAATCAAAGGAACTTTGAGATGGAGATGTGAGATAGCAGAGGAGCTGTAAGTGCAGGTGACACGGTTCTATTTCTTTTTTTTTTATTTTATCCACTTCACTACCAGAAGCCCCACTTAGTGGTAATGACTAGACATTTTGGAAATACCCCACTAGGATGAAGAAGCCTAGGAAAATGGGAGCTTGTGAGATATGTCTTGCAAGGAGTATGGAAAAATGAAAAGGCCCTAGAAAAACTCAAGTCTTCAGTTAGATCCTGCCTTCAGCACTGTGCGTATATGCAGAGGAACAGTGATATGGAGATCGTGTCCAGCAGTATAAAGACAAATCCTGAGCCCTGCTCCTGTTTCTCTAACCTCTGGAGAAGAATATGCCTACCTTGGGAAAAGTGCCCAGAGTTCTCAGGATCCTCAGACACCACATGTTTCCCATTCAAAATAAAATAGACAAGATCAGTCATACTTGAATTATCACCAGTCCAAAGAGAAGCAAAGACCATTTGCCTTCCCTAACCACACCAGTAAGCACACAGAAGATGTTACCTCAAGCCGTGCCACTCCTGGAGTCAGTCATGAGATTACTTTTTTTCCCTATCCTACATCCAAATGTCATTATGGAGAGAAACCAGAGAAGGAGTGGGAGACTTGAGAGAATTAGTTATTTATAGAGAAGTCTTAAATTACGAAATCTGTCTAAAAGTATGTGATTAGCATTAAAATAATAGTTTATTTTTAAATTAGTTACATACATGATAAATGTATTATAATTCATCATATGACAATGTGATAAGAATTTTGATAACACTGAAAAGTAAATACTATGGAAACACAGAAGAGATATAAATTAATTATCATTCCCCTCTATACTTTATCTTATTTTGCTATGTATAATAATGTGCATATTGCACAGTTTTTTTTAGAGAAAAATATGGATGCTCATTTAACATGGGTAATATGGAGGATTTGGGGAGCCCAGTGGATCTACCAGGACCACCATGACTCCCACTTGGACCTATTGGGTGCATAGGTTTCTAGCCCAGGAAAATCTGCAATTCAGTGCAAACAGGTCAGAGCAGGTCTTCCCAGCACTGCAATCAGGGGGGAGGGTAGCGGGAGGGGGGGTTATGGGGTGCGGTGAGGCAGACTGGAGCTGTGAGTAGTGAGGGCTAAGGCCCTAGACTCAGCCATGTGGAAGGAACTGGGAGCCCTGCAGGCCCCAGGGACCTGCCTGGCTGCTTGCAGGCCTAGTGGCTTCAGAAGCTCCTACCCTGCCAGCTATGCATGTGGCTATCTCTGCTGGGGCCCTAGCTGTGACAGAGAGGCAAGGGAGAGAGAGAAAGGGCAGCTCTCAGAGTAGGTAGCTCAGGGAGGGGAGTGTGATCTTCACATTTATGGGGGGAGTCTTAGCTCTCTACAGATGTATTTCTTGGGGCTGAGAGACAGCCATTTTATCCAGGGGCATTTTCCTGAATGGGTCAAATATGTGGGTGTACCTTATACATGGGAGCACATTTTACACGACAAAATACAGTATATGAGCCACTATTTTACTTCTCACATATAAATGAGAGTGAGTGATATTAGTTTTTCTGTCCCTGGCTTATTTCATTTAACATAATGACATGTTTTCATTCCTTTTTAATGGCCGAAATGTTTTCAATTATGTATATATACCACATTTTTTTAATCCATTTGTCCATTGATGGACATTTAGGTTGATTCCATATCTTTGCTAAATAGGGCTATGATAAACATGTGAGTATATTATGTATTTGATATATTGATTTCTTTTGCTTTGGATAAATACCTAGTAGTGGGATTGCTGGATCATATGGTACTTCTATTTTTAGTGTGTTGAACAATCATTATACTGTTTCCATAGTAGCTATACTAATTTACATTCCCATAAAAGATGTACAAGAGTTTCCCTTTTTCCACATCCTCATCATTATCTGTTATTTTTTGTCTTTTTCATTATAGCCCTTCTAACTCGGTTAAGATGATATCTTATAGTAGTTTTATTTCCCTGATGATTTTGGATTCTGCATGCTATTCCATTGGTCTATGTTTCTATTTTTATAACAACACCATGCTGTCTTAGTTACTACCACATTGTAATATATTTTGAAGTCAGATAGTGTGAATGCCTCCATTTATGTTTTATTTTTTTTTATTTTTGCTCAGGACTGCTTTGGCTATTCTGGTTCTTTTTGAATGCCAATTTTAGGATTGTTTCCTATTTCTGTGAAAAATGACATTAGTATTTTTTGACAGGAATTACATTGAATCTGTCAATTGCTTTGGGCAGTATGGTCATTTTTACTATTAATATATTAGTTCTTCCTATCCATGAGTACGGCATGACTTTTCCTTTCTTTATGTCTGCTTCGGTGTATTTAATCTGTATCTTTTTTTCCTTGTAGAGATCTTTATCTTTGCTAACTTCTTTGGTAAGTTTATTTCTAGGGTTTTTTTTTTTTGTATTAATTATAAATGGGATCAACTTCTTGATTTATTTTTTAGTTATTTCATTATTGATTTTTGCATATTGATCTTGTTTAAAAAAAAAAGCCCTTCAATTTTTTCCCCATTAACTGTGGGATTTTCATATATGGTGTTTATTATTTTGGCATACATTCTTTCTATGACTCATTTTTTGAGAGTTTTTATCAGGAAGAAATGTTGAATTTTATCAAATGCTTTTTCTGCATCTATTTGAGTGTCCATATGATTTTTGTCCATCATTCTGTTGATGTGATGTGTCATGCTTATTGACTTGAATATCTGGAATCATCCTTGTAACTCCGGCAAAATCCCACTTGATAATGGTGATTATCTTCTTGATGTGCTATTGAATTTATTTTAATAACATTTTCGTTAAGGGTTTTTGTATGTACCTAGCTTCATCAGGGATAGGCCAATATTTTCTTTTTTAGTTACATATTTGCCTGGTTTGGGTATCAGGGTAACGTTGGCATCATATAACAAATTAGAATTCCCCCCTTTTGTAATTTTTTTTAAAATTATGTTTAAGGAAGGTAAGGTTTAGTCCTATTTTATAAGTTTCGTACAATTTGGCAATGAATCCATTTGGTCCTGGGCTTTCTTTGTTAGAATATTTTTATTACTGATTCAATCTTGCTACTCATTTTTGGTTTCTATTCAGGTTTTTCGTTTCTTCTTGATTCAATTTTGGTAGGTTGTATGATCACAAGATTTCATAATTTTTCTAGGTTTTCCACTTTGCTAGCATACAGTTACTCATAAAATTCTCTGATGGTATTTTATATTTCTGTGTTATCAGTTGTAATGTCTCTTTTTCATTTCTGATTTTGTTTGAGTCTTTGCTATTCTTTCTTAGTTGATCTAGTTATCAGGTTATCAATTTTGTTTATCTTTTTGAAGAATCATTCATTTTATTGATGCTTTATAATTGAATTTTTTAGTCTTTATTTCATGTAGTTCTGCTATGAACCTTATTATTTCTTTCCTTTGATAATATTGAGTTTGTTTATTCTCACTTTTCTAGTTTCTTAAAGTGAATCATTAGATTATTTGATTTTTTAAAACTGCTTTAATATAGGCATTTAACTATTAACACCTTTCATCTTAGTACTACTTTTGCTATAGCCCACAGATTTGGGTTATGATATGTTCCATTTTCATTATTGTTTTTATTTCTATCTTAATTTCTTCATTGACCCAATGTTCATTCAGAAGCTTATTGTTTAATTTCCATGTGCTTGCACTATTTCTAAAGTTCCTCTTGTCATCAATTTCTATTTCTATTTCATTGTGGTCTAAGGAGATACTTGATATAATTTTAAAAAGTTTTAAGTATATTGAGACTTTTTTTCTGTTTTAATGTTGTCTACCTTAGAGAATCTTCCATAGGTTGATGAGAAGAATGTATATTTTATAGTTATTTGGTATGATGTTTTGTAAATGTCCACTAGGTACATTTTGTTTAAAGAATAGCTTAAATCCAGTTCCTTTGTTGACATTATGCCTAGATAATCTGTCTAATGCTGAGAGTAGGTATTGATGTTCCACACTGTTATTGTATTGGCATCTATATCTCTCTTAAGATTTAGTAATATTTGTTTTATAGTCCTGCAGGCTTCAGTTTGGTGTTCATTCATATTTAGAATTATTATATCCTCTATCTGTATGGATTTCTTGATCATTATATAACTGACTTCTTTGCCTATACTTTCTACTTTTGATTTAGAGTCTGTTTTATCTGATACAAATACATATAGATAGCTCCACTCTGCTTTAGTTTCTGTTTGCATGAAATATCTTTTTCACCCCTTTACTTTCAGTCACTATGTATTTTTACAGGTAAAGATGCAATTTTCTTGTAGGTAGCAAATAGGTATCTTTTGTAATCCATTCAGAAATTCTATACATTTTAAATGAAAAATTTAATCCATTTACATTGAAGGTTATTCTTGATATGTCACTTTTTTCCCTGTCATATTAATTTTCATCTGGTTGTTTTCTATATTCTGTATTTCTTTCTTTTTCTCTTATATTTTGTCATTTAGGACTGGTTGTTTTTTGTAGTGGTACCATTTTGGTTCTTTTGGTTCCCATTTGTGTGTTTGCTTTAGCAGTGAATTCTATACTTTCATGCATTTTTATGATGGCAACTGTCATACTTTTGCTTCCAGGTTTAAGATTCCCTTGAGCATTTTCTGTAGGGATATTCTAGTGGTGAAGAATTCCTTTAGCATATACTTGACTGAAGAAGACTTTTTCCTCCTTTATTTATGAAAGAGAATTTAGCTGGATAAAATATCCTTGGCTGGACATTTTTTCTTTTAGAAGAAATCATATAATTTTCTCCTGGCTTTTAAATTTTCTGCTGAGAAGTCCATGGTTAATCTGAACTTTAGAGGATTCCTTTATAGGAGACCAAAAACTTTTCTCTTGCTGTTTTAATATTTCTTTATTTTCATCTTTTATTTTAGACAGTTTGACTACCATATGACTATAACATGCCACTGAGAAGAATTTTTTACATTGTATCTGTTCAAGGATTGTTGAGTGTCCTGTAATTGGATGTCTAAATCTCTTGCTGGACATGGAAATTTTTCATCTAGTATTTTGTTAAATAATTTTTCTAGTGTTTCATTTTCTCTTCACCTTCAGGGATCTGACAATTCAAATATTTAATTGCTTCATAGTGTCTCTTATATCAAGAAGACATCACTCATTCTTTTTCACTCTTTTTTCTTTATTGTTGTCTGTATGAGTTATTTTAAGTTCTGATATTCTTTCTTCTGCTTGATCTAGTGTACTGTTGAAACTTTTAATACTGTATTTTGCATTTCATTTTATAAATTCTTCAGTTCCAGAATTTGTTTGGGTTTTTTTGTTGTTGTTGTTCATTTGTTTTGTTTTTTTCATTTGAGACAGAGTCTCACCTTTTCACCCTTGGTAAAGTGCCATGACATCATAGCTCATAGAAACCTCAAACTCTTGGGCTTACGCGATCCTCTTGCCTCAGCCTCCTAAGTAGCTGGTTAGAAATGAGGGGTCATTCTTGCTCAGACTGCTCTTGAACTCCTGAACTCAGGCAATCCAGCCTCCCAGAGTGCTAGGGTTGTAGGCATGAGCCACTGTGCCTGGCTTTGTTTTGTTCTTTTCAATGAATTCATTCTCTTTGATAATTTTTTATTTTTTTAAGAGAAAAAATTAATTTTTTATTAAACCATAGCTGTGTACATTAGTGCAATCAAGGGGTACAATGTGCTGGTTTCATATACAATCTGAAATGTTTTCATCAAACTGTTTAACATACCCTTCATGGCATTTTCTTAGTTATTGTGTGACGACATTTATATTCTGCATTTAGTAAGTTTTGCTTGTACTCTTTCTTTCATATATTAAATTATTTTTTAATTTCTTTATTTTTTTATAGTTTTTTCTATCTCATTGAACTGCTTTATTATCAAAATTTTTAATTCTTTTTCCAGGATTTTGTGGATTTCTTTTTTTTTTTTTTTTTTTTTTTAATTTTTGTAAGACAGAATTTATTCACAGAAAAGAAAGAAAAGAATACAGAAAATATTAAGGTATCTGTTAGAGGGAGATAATTCTAGTGGGGAGAGAGAAGCTCTCTCCGTTTCTCTCCCAGTCTTTCCCCATCTCCTCCTTTAGGCCTTTAGTCTCAGGGTATATATAGGTGTATGGGTTCCTTGGCCAGGAAACAAATGAA
>CAUYON010151736.1:0-23815 GCA_963573935.1 Arctocebus calabarensis | reverse complement strand
CCAGCTACTCGGGAGGCTGAGGCAAGAGAATCGCTTAAGCCCAAGAGCTGGAGGTTGCTGTGAGCAGTGTGACGCCACGGCACTCTACCCAGGGCGATAAAGTGAGACTCTGTCTCTACAAAAAAAAAAAAAAAAAGAAAACTCACATTTTTCACCACTTTGTGCATGTCCTCAAATGACCGTAAAAGTGCTGCCAATATTGACTTTGGGATTGCAAATACCTTTTAACAATTAGGCGAATTTGCAGATACAGAATCTACATTGGCTTTGAAAAACTTCTCAAATTAATTGTGGTATTATTTGTATTAAAAAATTCAAATCTGAGAATTGCTAAAGTCTTTTGGTGGCCACAGAGAAATAAATGAGGAGAAATGAAATAAAATGTACCTTTTGATCCAGCATATCATTTTGCCTTGACAACTTTAGGCAAAGAAAGAAATGGAAACAATTCTAGGAATTATAAATTCAGGTCTTTAGTCGAAGACTTAGAAATTATAGATTTAACTTGTAAGCATAATGTACACGATTTTTGTAAGCACAATGAACATGGTATTTGTGACAGACATAAGAAAAATCGATAACTGTGAAAATTTTCAGTAGGTTCAAGAGTGAGCTGTTTTTCAATACAGGAAAATGTACAGATGCTCCTAAAATGTACAGATGCTATCTGTAAAGCTCCACTTATTTTTAAGGTTTTATTGCTATGGAAAATCACTGAAGTTGGGTAAGTCAATTAGTTCTGGAACTCTGTTTCCTTTTCTGTAAAATTAACAAATTGATCTAGACCAGTCAGCTTTAGTTTTATGTTTTGTTCAAATCAATATGTCACCATTGAAAGATTTTATGTCTTACCATGTAAGCAGAGCACTTAAAATTTTTTTCCTATAGCAACCTGTGGCTAATAGTAATTAAGCTTTATAAATCAAGTACTATTATAAATTGAACCTCTTTGCAAATTTATGCTCATATGCACAAACATGCATATATGATATGATACTTAAGTAGATTTATCAGTGGGGAAAACCACTTCTCTAATGTCATATACATGCTGTCAGCCATCAATGTGCTCAGTTTTCTGTTTTTTTTTTTTCAGATTAATATGAAGTCACAAATGATTATGCTTAGTTTTCTTATTCCATTGTTCCCATCACCCCTTTACTTGGCACTGATACTTCCAATCCATTCTCTTTCATCAGGACCTTGCTGTGTTTCCTTTTTCTTATCCAGCCTTTCCACCTGTACTTTCATTTGAGTGTTCCGTTGCCAATATCTTTATCTGTGTTCCTTTATCTTCTTGTTCATGTGCCCATCAAAATACAACCCCTGGATCAGTCTGTTAGGCCCTTAATTTTGGCATTGGCAAGTGCTGCAGAAGAAAATCCTAGTATCACATGTAGTGTTATTAGAAATTTATTGTCTCTAGACTGATAGCCTGCAATGCTTGAAATTCCTTGCTCTTTTCTTTCTTTCTTTCTTTCTTTTTTTTTTCTTTTTGAGACAGAGTCTCACTGTGTTGCCCTTAGTAGAATGCCATGGTGTCAGAGCTCACTGTAACCTCAAACTCTTGGGCTTAAGTGATTCTCTTGCCTTAGCCTCCCAAGTAGCTGGGACTACAGGCGCCCACCACAACATCCAGCTATTTTTGTTGTTGTTGCAATTGTCATTGTTGTTTAGCAGGCCTGGGCCAAGTTTAAACCTGCCTGCCTCAGTGTATATGGCTGGCGCCCTAACCACTTAACTATGGGCACTGAGCTTCCTTGCTCTTGTCCTTCATTTTCATGGTGGTGGCTATTTAAAATTTTGTATCTTCTTGACTTCTTATTCTATTAACCTTCCATTCAATCTTAGCAGACCTCCTGCTCTCACTTCCAATTCACAGAGAAAGCTGAATCTATCCCTTAATTATTGCCCTCCTAATTATAAATGTAACTGAGTGGCCCCCATCTTTCCTCTAGTTACAGTGGAAGCAGAATTGCCAGTCTAAGGCTAATCTCTTTGCTTGCTTTCTAGGTCCCACCTGCTTCCTATTCTGTAGGACACGAAGCTCTAGCAGTTGTCTGTCTTTAATTTTCTTCCTCTGTACTGTCCATCTCATGATAATTTGAACATACTCGGCTTCCATTCTTTAAAAAAGAAAAAAACCCTACCATCCCCTTTAAACATAGGCATCCACATGTAAAAGACTGAAACTGGACTTCTCACCACTTACAAGATGGATAAAAGATTTAAATCTAAGGCGTGAAACAATAAAAATCCTTGAAGAAAGTGTGGGAAAACCCTCAAAAATATGGGTCTGGAGAAAGATTATATGAGGAAGACTTTCCTGGCAATTGCAACAACAACAAAAATAAATAAATGGGACTTAATTAAACTGAGAAGTTTCTGTATACTAGTGAGGTTCACTAGTGAGGTTCTGAGGAGGGGGCGCCGGGATGAAAACACACACACACACACACACACACACACACACACGGTAATGGACTCAATCAGGCTGAGACTGAGACTTAGACAACACTTTATTTTGACACCATGCTTTTATATTCTCACAGGGAAAAAAAGGTAATTTAAGGTTCTCTTTAGCATTCTCCTACTCCTTGGGAACTGCTGTGCTGTTTACCGTAAAACTGCCATGCTGTTTCTCTCTAGTTCTGACCATCTGGATTTTTTACTCCCTGTTTTGGCTCCTGCCAGTTTCTTCTCAGCAAAGGTCAAACCTCGACCATTGCAGGGGCAAAAGTGGGGGGAGTCCCTGCGGCTTCCCACAAGAAGGGTACAAGCAAACCTTACTAAATGCAGAATACAAATGTCTTCATATAATAACTGAGAAAATGCCAGGAAGGGTATGTTAATCATTTTGATGAAAATAGTTAAGATTATATATGAAACCAGCACATTGTACCCCTCAATTGCACTATTGTACACAGCTATGATTTAATAATAAAGACAGTAAAATTAAAAAAAAGAATGTGGTATGGTGTGTCAGCCAGAGCTGATTCAGAGGACAGGAAGTACTCCTGTTATTTTAACTATGTCTTGGGTGGCTGGGGAGTGAAAGGGATCTGTGGGACAGCCTTGTGGATATGCACAGAAACTAAGTTTAGGGAAGACACTTGCAGAGCAACGTGAAATTACCTGCTGTTAGCGAGACAAGTTTAAACTGGCATGAGCACTTTGTCAAGTAATGCAACATCCATAAAGCTAAAGATAAAGACGCTTAAACTCTGCTGGCCACCCACTCCATTTCTAGAGAATGTCACACATATGTACAATAAACAGTATTATTTGCAATAGCAAAAAAATTGAAAACCTTGAGAGCATAGATACATCTGGTTAGGTCATACCCATGACATCCTACATAGAAGTTCAATACATGAACTCAAGCTACACCTGTCAACATGACTAAATTCTAAAAGCATACCATAAGCAGGAAAAAGTATGCATTAGGGTAACAAGTATAATATGCTGTCATGTTTATACAATTTCAAAGCATGAATGTTAAATTTTTCTTTTTTTTTTTTTATTGAATCATAGGTGTGTACATTAGTTCAACCATGGGGTACAGTGTGGAGGCTTCACATGCAATCTGAGATATTTTTATCAACCTGACTGACATATTGTTCATGATATTTTCTCGTTTACTATATGAAAACATTATTGATCCTTATTTAGAAGTTTTCTCCTATAGGTACACACACATATAATTACAGCAAAAAAAAAAAAAAGAAAGAAAGGGAATGATAATAAACACAAATTTTCAGGGCAATGTTTATCTCTGTTATGGAAAGTAGGTATTAGGTCAAAACATGGAAGTTTTAACCCATATTTCAGTGTTTTATTTCTTTAAAAAATACGAAGCGTATGGAAAAATGTTAGAAATTGACAGAATAATGTATCATTCATTATGTTAGTGGCTGTACTTTTGAATATATTTGAAATATTTAAAAATTAAGTATTTGTAAAATTTGGCAGGGTTCAGTGGCTCATGGTTATAATTCTAATACCTTGGGAGGCCAAGGCTGGAGGATTGGTTGAAGTCAGGAGTTTCAGACCAGCCTGGGTAACATAGCAAGACCCCATCTTTATAAAAAAAAAGTTAAAAATTAGCTGGGCATGGTAGCACATACCTATATCTATAGTTCTAGATACTCAAGAAAATAAGCGAGAAGGACTGCTTGAGCCCAGTAGTCTGTGGTTGCAGTGAACTATGATTACAGTATTGAACTCTTAAAAAAAAAAAAAAGAAAGAAAGAAAGAAAATTACAAATTTAAGTAAGTAAATTCACCTCATCTATAAAGCATCAGTCCAAAGCAAAATGTGATATGCATCCTCCCATGGGCTCTTTGGGAATATTATTATTGTATCACTGTATCACACTGTAGATCTTACCACACTGATCTTTATTGTTTGTTTGCCCTTCTACCTGCTACCCTAGTCCAGAGAATTCTTTAAAGTTCAGGCTTGGTGGTCATAGCTCAGTGGTTAGGGTGCTGGTCACATGCACCAGGGCTGATGGGTTCAAACCCAGCCAGGGCCTGCTAGAACAACAGTGACAACAATAACAACAACAATAAAAAAAAATAGCTGGGCCTTGTGGTAGGCACCTGTAGTCCCAGCTATTGGGAGGCTGAGGCAAGAGAATCACTTAAGCCCAAGAGTTTGAGGTTGCTGTGAGCTGTGGCACTCTACCAAGGGTGACATAGTGAGACTCCATCTCAAAATAAATAAATAAATAAAATTAAAGTTCATATCTTCACTTCCATGTCTGTAGCCCCTAATCAGAACCTAATCCAGAGTTAGATAAGTATTAATAAATGTTCGTTGAATGATTGAAGGAATCTACAATCTAAATTTCCTAGGAGTGTTTGCAAATCTCTTTCCTCCCTTTCCCTGACTTCATGTATCCTGTGAGTCTCTTCTCCCAGTCCCTCTTCCACTTCTCTGTACGCAAAGAAAGTGCAGTTATTTTTTAATTGAGAAAATCTTAAAGAAAGGTACAAGGTGGCTTTAAATATTTCTATAAAGAAATGGCTCTAGTGATTGAAAGCCATTAACTGGTTGTAATGTAACTTTTAAAATATAGTGATTATCTGAAACAAAGCAATTTTGTCTGTTGCTATTAGCACAGGAATTTTGAATTTATTAGGATTTATGCCTTCTGTCTTTTCAAGAAAAGGAGTTGGAGTACCTTGAAATCTAAGTAAGTAGTTGGCAAAGCTGTATACTGAACAGATGTCACCTATGGCCAAGAAGTTTAATGTGTAGGGTGATCCTACTCTAAATCCAAAGGGCAGTTCTGTGTTGGCCTCATGGTGGGATTGTTTTTTAAGCGATTCCAGGCAGCTTGTTCTCAGCAGAAAGACAAGAGTGGCATCAGCCTGTGAAAAGAAAGGAAATACAGGCAAATATAAGACCTAATGCAGAAGCAAATCTCTTTTGCTTCCTATTGCAGGAAAGGAGGTAAGGTCAGCTCCAATTAAAGAACCAGAGGCAGGGCAGACATCCACTGTGAGGTTTCCATCTGGCAAGGTAACAATAATATAGTTAATGATTAATGACTCACAGATAGTGTTCACTGAGTATTCGGTGTTTGCTGCATGGTTTGCTGGGTGATTAAACCTGTTACCTCATATTCCTCATAGTATTCTCTTTCCATTTCACTGATGGAGAATCAAACTTAGCAGGTTAAAACTTTTTGCAGGGGTCACCCAGACAGGGGCAAATCCAAAATTTAAATCTGGATGGAATAGCTCTCTGTTTTTTCAATTATACCAAGTTAAACAAACTGGCATACAAAGCTGTCAAATAAGAGATAGCTTGTGATAAAGAACTAACACAAGGAGGGGAGCTGGGAGGGGAAATCCTTCACTGGGTGCCAGGCCCCAGCCTTCACTTTCATCAGCCCATCTGTCTCTCTGCTGCTTTGGGAATGTAGTCAACAGAAGTATAAAGGAAGGATTTGGGTCCAAAGCTTAACTGCAGTGTTACCCACACAGGATGACCACTTAGCAAAAATATTATAACTGTGGTTTAAAAAGTCTATGTGGCCTTGATATTCCTCCTAACTCAGAATTTCTTCCATCTCAGACCAGGGCAAGGGAAAATTATGTAGGAAGACATTTACTCTTCTCAAGGAGCTCTGGGATACTTGGAAGTAAAGGATGTGCTCTAAGCTTGCAGCCTGCATGGATCTACAGACAGACAGTGCAGCGCAGGGAAACAGGCCTGATTCTGAGTCCTTTCTTCCCTCCTTAATAGCATTTAACCACACTGAGCTCTATTTTTATTACATTTAAAATGAAGGTAATGGTAGTAAATATCACTTAGTGATTGCTACCTTATTGGATGTAATCTCACTGATCTCTTGACATCAGTGCTTTCTTTAGCCTCTAAAATTCCTTTACCTTCTATGTTTTGTATAATTTGCAGGACAATAGTGGTTCACTCCTCTCTGGGAGTAATGTGACTGGGGAAGGGGAGAGAAGGAGCAGAATGGGAGCAAGGATATGTGGTCAGATAACAACAAAGCTGTGAGACCAGAAAGACACTTTAATTCAGCACAGCTAAATTTATAATTCCTCCCTGGGAGTACATGATGGCCTTTTCATGGTGGACATGATGGCTTCCACAAGCTCATATCATGCTCACAGAAATCCATGCTTGTTACATTGCCCAGATTTTCAGATCAGGGGCTTAGGAACAAGAAACATATATTAGAGCTACAGTACTAATAACAACCTCATGCTTCTGTGTAGCACTTTCTATATGAAATCTCATTTGATCTTGACACCCTTTAAGGCAAGAGGGAAGAATACAAAATGTGGCTGCGTGTTCTTGGGCAGGTCTCTTCCACCTCCCTGACCCTCTGCTCATTACCTGACACAATAAAGAGTCAATAGCATTCAATAAATGTATTAGCATAAAATTCATAGGGGTGCTATTAGAATCAGATCTGATAATGTTCAAGAAAATACCTTGTAAATTTTACGCATAAATTGTACTGTCCAATTGGCTTCCATCTAGGATGGAGTTTATTTCTGGAATAATTTTATTTAGGATGAGGGAAACTGGTAGAGGGAGTAGTTTTGCAAGATCTTTACAGATTTTCAGATATTCTGGGGTTCAGGGCAGGCCTCTATGGCTTTGGTGTTCCAAAGGGCAAAGGAGCAGTGGCAGCGAGAGGGAATTAAAGAACTAACCAGGAAACTGAGGCATATATTTTTCTATAGGAGGAAATGCAGGTGGAGAAGGAAGAATGTGGCCTAGTGGGCGTGACTGTGCCAGAGCCCTCTAAGGGCACAGGTTAGGGGGTGAGACCAGTTGTACCATCTATCATTCGAGTAGTGAAGATCCTTGGTCTTTTTATGTTTGAAAGCATAAAAAGACTGATTGAAAGCATTTGTGATATAGATCAGGAATTAATTTGAAGCCTTATTCTCAACTTACCTCATTTAATCAGGCTACTCTACCTCTAAGCTGGATTGGATTGAGGCAAATGCCAAGCACGTTGTTGCTTCTCTGAGCCAAGTCCCAGTTAGCAGCCCATCTCTTTGGAAGGTGTCTACAGCACAGGCTAAATTTACAATTCCTCTCTGGGAGTCTTAAATAGTACATGGTGGCCTTTTCATCTATCCATACAGCATTATTAATACCTCCTCAGAGATAAGGATCACAGGGATAAAAGTTTGTGCAACTGAAAGAAGAAAAGAAATTCATTTTCACTGAGCTTATGGTAGGCCCCAGGCACTGTGCTCGGTATTGTCCTTCCTGTTGGCTATTTGTCACAGTGTCTGGCTGCCCAATCACTTTTTTTTTGTTTTGTTTTTTATGGAAACAATCTCATTCTGTCACCCTGAGTAGAGTGTAACCTCAAATTCTTGAGCTTAAGCGATCCTCTTGCCTAAGCCTCTGGAGGAACTGGAACCCACCACAATGCCCAGCTAACTTGTCTATTTTTAGTAAAAACAGGGTCGTACTCTTTCTGAGACTGGTCTTGAACTCCTGAGCTCCAATATTCCACCTGCCTCAGCCTCCCGGACAGCTAGGATTACGGGTCTGAGCTACCGCACCTGGCCCTAATTCCTTTTGAATACTCTTACTGAGTCCTTCTATCTCAAGGCAAAAGTTAGTAACCACTGTCTCCCGGCCTTTCCAGCATCTAGTCCACCAAGAGCACAGGTGCTCTACTAATCAGTAGCACCTTACAAGAAGTCAATTCTAAAGCAAGCAACTGTGAGGCCTGGGCAATAAAAGTGACCTTAAATTCCTGGCCCAGCAGTGTCATTAGTAATGGCAGCATAGTAGTTAGAATAAAGTTGAATTCATGGCACAAAAGTGGCAATAGTGTTAAGTAGCTCCTGGTACATAGTGGTAGGGATAGCAGCTGTGGTTTTCTCATAAGACTAGTTCTGCAGCATGGAGAACATGGTTTGGGGCATGGAGCCTTTTATGCTTAATCAGCTATTTAGCTCCTATTGCTGGCAATTAAGAAACAATACCACATTCATTATCTCAGTTGATCTTCACACATCCTAGTAAGGAAGAGTTGCTATCCCTATTTTCACATTCAGAGGCTAAAGAACTCATCCAAGGTTCTACAGTTGGGGATCTATCCAAATCCAATGCCCATCATCTTCCATGTACATCATACTTCTCTGCCTTGGAGCTCTCTGCCTTATTGTTCCTTCTTCCTCTACTCAGAAGCCAGAGGAATAGTTACAGGAAAGAGAGGAGAGTGCTTTCATCCCTTCTGTATCTGCCTTGTGTGTGTTTCATGAATATGAATGTTCATTCTTTTTTCCCTTGAGTAAATACCCAGTAGTGGGATTTCTGTGTCAAATGGTGGGTCTACTTCTAGTTCTTTGAAGAATCTCCATACTGTTTTCAATCAAGGGTGTACTAATTTGTAGTCCCGCCAACAGTGCACAAGCATTCCTTTCTACATCCATGCCAGGATCTATTGTTTTGGACATTTGATAAATGTCATTCTAAAAGGGGCAAGGTGGTAGGTATCTCATTATTGTATTAATTTAGATTTCCAAGATGATTAGTCAGACATTGAGCATTTTTATATGTTTATTGGACGTTTGTCTTTCTTCTTTTGAGAAGCTTCTCTTCATATCTTTTCCCAACTTTTTAATAAAGTTGTTTTTTTCTTGCTGGTTTGCTTGAGTTCTTTGTAAATTCTGGTTATTAGCCCTATATTCAGATATGTAGCTTGTGAATAATTTTTCCCATTCTATAGGTTATCTATTTGCTCTGCTGATTGTTTCCTTAGCTGTGCGGAAACTTTTTAGTTTAATCAAATACTATTTATCAAGTTTTATTGTTGCCATGATTGCTGTTTCAGTTTTCTTCATAAATTCTTTGCATAGGCTGATATCTAGAAGAGTTTTATTTGTATTTCCCTCTAGAATTCTTACAGTTTTATTCTTTAGATGTAAGTCTTTTATTCATCTTGAATTAACTTTTGTGCGTGGTGAGAAATAGGGGTCCTGTTTCATTCTTCAGTATGTGGCCATCCAATTTCCCCAGTATCATTTATTGAATAGGGCTTCTTTTCCCCAGTGTACATTTTTTCTGGCTTTGTTGAATATCATTTGATTGATTGTAGGTAGATGGTTTTATATCTGGGTTCTATTTACTGTTCCATTGTTCCATTGGTCTAAGACTCTATTTTTGTACCAATACAATGCTGTTTTTGGTTACTATAGACTTGTAGTATAATCTGAAGTTGATAATTTGCCTTCAGTTTTGTTCTTTTCACTTAAGATTGTTTTGACTATTCAGGCTCTTATCTGGGTTCAAAAAAATGTAGAATTATTTCTTCTAGATCTGTGAAGTATTGCTTTGGTAATTTGATGGAGATTGCACTGAATTTCTAAATCACTTTGAGTAGTATGTACATTTTATTTTATTTTTATTTAGTTAGTTTTTTATTAAATCATGGTTTGTACATTAGTGCAATCATGGGGTACAATGAGCTGGTTAGTATGTACATTTTAACAATGTTCATTCTACCTATCCATGAGCATGCTATATTTTTTATTTGTTTGTATCCTCTGATTTCTTTCCCCAGAATTTTGTAGTTTTCCTTGCACAGATCTTTTACCTCCTTGGTTAAGTATATTCCTAGACATTTTGTTCTATTTGTAGCTGTTGTTAATGGTGTTAAGTCTTTGATTTCACTCTCAGCTTGACTGTTACTAGTAAGTAGACATGCTACTGGTTTACATACACTGATTTTGTAAGATGAGACTTGGTGCTCAATTTTATTTATCAATTACAGAGACTTTTTGTGACCACCCTATTTAATTTAGCTCCTCACTTTTTCTCTCACTTTCTACCATATGTATTATCACTGTATTTCCTTCATATCTGATATTACTATTGTCTGATATTATCTTACTCACTCGTTTTATCAATTGATTGTTGTCCAATCTCAAATACAATGTAAACTCCATGAGGGTAAGGCCTTTTTTGACCAAGCTTATATCCTTAATGCCTATCACGGGGCCTGACAGTTAGTAGATGTTCAGTTAATATTTGCTATATAACACAGAACAAATCTTGCATATTCTTGCTCATATGTAGGAGGTAAACATTGAAAACAATTGATCTCATGGAAACAGAGACTAGAGTGATGATTACCAGAGATGAGAAAGGGTAGCAAGAAAGGGATTATAAGGTGGAAATGGTTAATAGGTGCAAAAATATAGTTTGATATTTAGAATGAATAATATTTGATAGCTCAACAAAATGACTATAATCAACACTAATTTAGGGTTTACTTTAAACTAGCTAAAGTTTTAGAATATTTAAAGGTTTAAATTTTAAATGTTTAGAATGTTTCTAACACAAAGAAATGATAAATGCTTGAGATGATGGATGCTCCTGTTACCCACATTTGATTATTATACATTATATGCCTGCATCAAAGTATCACATATACCCTATAAAGATATACAACTATTATGTCTGCATAATAATTAAATATGCAAATGAAAAAGAAATACAAAAAAATTCTAACTGAATAAAGGAATTAAAAAATTAGCAAATGAATGGATGACCCTCAAAGTCATTTTCTGGACAGGTGCACATATTCCAGTAATACTGTTATTTATTTCTTGACTATCATTCAAAATCAATATTGTCTTTAGTAATGACCTTTCAAATCCATTCTCAAGGTGTACAGCAAAAAAGGACAGGAATTATGCAAAACTTAGCTTCGGTCTAGATTTCTCTATTTATAATTTATGTAACCATGGCAAATTATCCAACTCTTCAGAGCTTTTATTTTTTTATCTTTAAAATAGAGATGTTAATACTTCCCTCATAAAGTCACTATAGAGATGTGTACAATAAAATGGTACTCTCAATACTTCATGTAACTTTTCCTATTTGTTCAATAATTCTAGTCAAAAATATTGACCACAGTTAAGGTAATGTCTTAGTCAGTTTGTGCTGCTATAACCAAGTACCATAGACTGGTTGGCTTATAGACAATAGAAATTTATTTCTCACAGTTCTGGAGACCATAAGTCTGAGACAGGGTTATGTTAAGTCTCAAATTCCATCTACTTCTTATATTCTCACATAGAGGAAAGGAGATGGGAGAACTCTCCTATGTCTCCTTTATAAAAGCATAATCCCATTCACAAGTGTTCCACCCCAATGACTAATTACCTCTCAGAGGTCCCACCTTCTACTACCATCACTTTAGGGGTTAGAATTTCGACATATGAATTTGGGAGAGATACAAACGTTCAGTCCATTGCAGGTAACTTGGCCTATTGTGTAGACTGGGTAAAACACAGTACTTCCCCTCCAATTTTCTTCACATGAGGTTGATGAAGTCACCTTTGTCCAAAATCCAAAGGACCTCACCAGAGAAGATATTCTCCCAGAAACTGAGATGTAATTAAGCACATATATTCCTACCTCCTAATAGTATGGCCAACTGTGCTAGTCCACACTGACTGCAGTAAGAGATAAGAGAGCTGAATCCAGTGTCAGTTCTGAAACTGACATCTAAGTTACTTCCCTTCTCTTGGGCCTAAGATATTTCTAAATCTCTAAAATGAAAAGTTCAGGCCAGATAACTTATACAATTTCTTCAGATCGTACATGACAGCAGTTTGCTTTGACATTTGTATCTGGATTTTCGAGGTTCCTGAGAAAAGTCTGCTGTACAATGTTATGTTATGACTGTAAGTACCAAAACATAATTAGAAGAACTTAAATAGTAGGTCGGGTGGTGAGAGGTAGGGTGAAGATAGAGAATTGGAGAGACCCTCAGGGAAAAAGCAATGTAAAAATAATAGCAAGATAGGGCAGATTTTAAAATTAAAATTGTGTTTAAAGGATAAAATGTGGGCATAGCTGATATGGCCTAGCCAGGAGACTAGAAAAGGGAGCTGAGAACCTTAAAGGTGGATCCTGATGAATCTTCATTGATGTCATTTGGCTCATGCTGACCTCTCTTAAAGGCCTAACGCCCTTCTCATGCACTTATTTCCAGCATAACATTATAAAATCATACTGTCAAATGTTAGTCATTGTTTGAGCCATTGGCACTGCTGAGCTTTAAGGATACGACTAGGTATCAAATATATTCCCACCCATGGGAAGTTTACAGTGCTTACAAGTACTTATATTTGGCCAGCTGGTGATCTTAAGCAGCTTACTTAGTTTCTCTATGTCTCATTTTTCTCCTTTCTTATAATGGGGACAATGATATTACTTTTCTCCAAGATTGTTGTCAAGATTGAATATGTTAATATATGATACATACATATAATACATTGCTACAGTATGCAGAACTCAAGAGTGTATTTATAAAATCATCTTTATCTTTGTTTCCTACCTATAGTTTCAAAGCTATTCACAGAGATAACCTTTCTCTGCCCTGGATGAAAATTTCCCTTTTAGGCAATAGAAAGTCCTTTGATCACTTTAATTATCAAACTCAGCTTCAATTCAGTAATTAAAAATGTCCAATCCCAGACAATAATCAAAACTCTGGACTTGATTTAGTGTTGTCATTTCCCATACCTCCATCCCCCAGCCAATGCCTGTTTGCATTTGGGAGCTTGTAGGTTGGGGTAGAGTATTGGCCCTTCTCTGTTTTTCACTCATCTCTTCCCCTTAGTTTGCCAAGGTTGAAGTGGAAGAGTACAAAGGGAACAGAGGATCTCACTTGCCTGGCATTCTCTTAAGCTGTCTTCAAGCTCTCTGGGTCTGGCAGATGTTTGCAGCTGACACCCTCTCTTGTGGGTGCTTTCATGCAATCTTTGGAGGTTCTTCTGTACAAGTGCAATCACCATTTGGGGAATGTGTCCTGTTCTTCCTACTGTCACTGCCCCCGCATTTCCTTCTTTTTCTGGTTATTTGCTATAAATCCTGCATAGACTCTGTGAAAGAGTTCATATGGTATCAAACTGATTCTAATTGCCATGCACTCCACATCTGCTCAGAATCTATCACTTTGGCAAGCATTGAGACCATCAGCCAATCTCAGTATAGCTATTTCACTTTTTTTCACAGTCTTTTGCTCACTAGATTTCTCAGGAAGAAGTCAGAAATCAGTCCACTGTGTTCTCCTCTCCCTATGTGAGGTGAGGGAAGAACTACCCTCAGGACCCTTCTTGAAAGTATATGTATATATAGCATGTGCAACTCCAGGCTCAAAAAATCCTCTTTATAAAACCCTCCTTTATTTTTGACCCTCTTTTCCTTTAGATCCTTGAAGTGAGCAAGGAGCTTCAAGAGCCTTATACTCACTTTCCAGATATGGATTTGGAGATTCTTTATAAATTCTGACATTTCTTCAGAATACAGCATTTCTCATTTCCTAGTGCTACAGATGAAATATCCACTGAAGACTCCTGTAACACAGAGTGAGCGCTCAATACATGTTACTGTCGCTATTTCAGGCTCCCTTTTCATCACCCCCAAATCAACATCCTTTTCATTTTTTTAAACTCTTATGTGTTTCTCTCTTATGTCAATGGCCAGGAGGGCAATAGTGCCTTCCACGGTTGTTAACTGTCCTTCCTTGGCTACACAGTGTTTGGTAGATACTAAGCATCAAAGAACTCTCATTGAATTAAATGCCACATGAATAAAGGAATGAATGCCATCATCAAGATTCCTTAGAAAAGGCATCATTGCCTCACCTTTGCTCTTTCAGACACATTTATTTCTCTGAATCAAAAAATGCAAGACAGTGAAAAAATAGATGATGTAAATTTTGGAAAATGATGGCTTGGAGATGGATGAAGGCTAAATTAAAGCAGCTGTTTATTGAGCCCATTAGCAGGGGAGGAGGACGTGATAGATCTCAGGAAACAGCAGAAACGCTAGGGTTTTCAGAAGAAATCTGAAAGCAGATGGCAAGTGGATGAATCAGTGAAAGGCAGCAAAACTATCTACAGAGTGGCAGCACTCAGCAAGGGCAGCTGCAGCAGGCAGGCTGTCACTGGGACTCAGGGAAAGAAAGGCAGGCTGAAAAGGCCAAGGAAGCAGGAGCACAGAGAGAACAGGGGGGCTAGATTTACAAACTGCCAACAAAGCACAAAGGAAATGTGGGGAGAGCTGGAGCACTAGATTCTTGCGGGAAGGGATCTGCTCTGTCCTGTCTGTGATATTGCTTCGCTGTATGCCTTAAACAAGTCTTTGCCCTCTCTCAGCTTCTCTTTCTACATTTGTAAATGAAAAGAGATATGAAAATTTCCTCTAAGGACCTGTTTTCCAGCCTTTATGAAAAATCATCTTTGCTTTTGTGGGATGATGTTAAGAAAGATTTTTCACTTGCACTTGCATGTATTTCTAGTACGTACCTTATTATTCCCCTGGGTTTAGAAGCTGCCATTTTTTTAATTAGAAAGAATGAGAGACAGAGAAATGGATGGAAGGAAGGGAGGGAGGGAAGGAGAGTGAGGAGAGTAAAGAGAGAGAGAAAGAAAGAAGGGGAGGGAGGGAAGGAAGGAGAGAGAAAAGGAAGGGAAGGAAATGAAGGGAGGGAGGAAGGGGGGAAGGGAGGGAGGGAGGGAGGAAGGAAGGAAGTCATACTTCAGAGTGAGATTGTTCAATCAGATAACATTCTTATCAGCCCTCACCTGAAATCAGTTACATTGAGGGACTAGAGTGAATATCATTGTGTGATTAGAGTGAATATCCTGGAAGTATGTTGCATTTTGAGGTGTAGTAAAGGCACTAGTGAATTAATACAGTGAGAAACTTAAGCTGGTATTCATTTATTCCTTTTCTTTCTTTTTTTTTTTTTTGAGACCGAGTCTTACTCTGTTGCCTATGGTAGAGTGCCATGGCATCATAATAGCTCACAGCAACCTCAAACTCCTAGGCTCAAGTGATCTTCCTCAGCCTCTTGAGTAGCTGGGACTAGAGGCACCTGCCAAATGCCTGGCTAGTTTTCCTCTTTTTAGTAGCCACTCTTTTTTTCCTTTTTATTAAGTCGTTTGTACATAGATCATACATACATTTATGCCATTATGGGATTCGACGTGTTGATTATTGGAGTGCTTACATGCTACTAATTAACATAGCTTTCACCTCTTTTACTCAATTACAGCATTAATACACTTGTGTTCTACACTTGATAGATTCAACTTGTACTTACAATATGCTCTATAGGTATGGTCCCCCTATTAACCCTCCCTCTATCAACCACCCCCCCCCTTCCCCTATCTCTCTTCTTCTCTTCTTCATCCTGGGCTATAGTTGTGTTTCATTTTTCATATGCAAGTGTGAGTGATTATAAATTAGTTTCACAGTATATCTGAGTACATTGGATATTTTTTTTTTCCATTCCTGAGATACTTTACTAAGAAGAATATTTTTCAGCGCCATCCATGTAAACATAAAAGAGGTAAAGTCTCCACTTTTTTAATGCTGCATAGTATTCCATGGTATACATATACCAAAATTTATTAATCCATTCTTAGGTCAATGGGCACTTGGGCTTCTTCAATGACTTGGCAATTATGAATTGAGCTGCAATGAACAATCTGGTGCAAATATCTTTATTGTCAAGTGATTTTTGGTCCTTTGGATATATACCTAGAAGAGGAGTTGCAGGATCAAATGGTAGGTAATTGGTAGCCACTCTTGCTCAGGCTGATCTCGAACTTGTGAGCTCATATTATCCACCTGCCTTGGCCTCCCAGAGTGCTAAGATTATAGGCATGAGCCTCCGGACCTGGCCTTGAGCAGACAATTATATAGATATACTATGTATTTATCTATTTATGTCTTCATTCAGCAAATGTTACAGCATCGGTCAGGCCTTATGCCCTCAGGTATGTATTCAGAGTTAAGGAGCACCAAGCATTCTCTTCACAGTATGATCAGTGCTGCCAGCACACATGTCTAAAACAATCAGAAGACTTTCATGACGGTAAAATGACTTCTGAGACATAGGAGAATTGTAAGGGATAATGGAAGAGGTAGATCATCTTGAACTACCCACAGATGGCTTGACTTCTGTAGGAAAGAGAATGGCATTTGTGATGTATAGAATAGCATGAGCAGAAGTTCAGAGGAAGAATAGCTATTCACATGTTCAGAGCAATGATATTAATTAGCTAACAGTCACTGAGCTTGCACTCTGCACCAGGTACTAGTCTAAGAACTTTGCTTGTATTAACTCATTGAATTCTCCCCATTTTCCAGGTGAGGAAACTAAGGCACAAAGAGGTTAAGTAACTTCCAAGATCATATAGCTAATTAGTGGTAGAGGGGGGATTTGAGCCAGAAAGACTAGCTCCAAAGCTTCTCTACTAATTGTTAATGTTGCCTCTTGACAGTGAAAAAGGGTCATACATATTGGGAAGCACTTAGCATTATAGAGTGGAATCAGATTTTGAAAAATAAAATTTGTTCAGAGTTTTGCCCCCCTATTAACTGAGTATTTACTAGCATTAAAACAGAGCAAAGCTATCTCAGACAGTATCTCACTTGTTCTCACTAGTGCTCACAAATGCCTGAAATGAGTAGTATGATGAGATCTATGGATCTCAGCACTTCCATAGCTTGCTTTAGGTCTACTGAGGGGGCCTGCATGTCTACTGCAGTGTTTAGGCAAATGTGGCAGGAAATGGGTGTTCACAGAAATGCTGAGTGGGAGTGTGCCCTGGGAGTCAGTGTGGTACTGGGATCTTGATGTGGGATAGTGTTGGGTTCAGATCCTGGTCCTCCTGCTTCCCAGCTGTGTCTCTCTGGGCCTGAGTTTCTTCACCTATAAAATAGAAATAGTAATCTCTCTGTTCCATGGACATTATGAAGAAATAAGATGTGTGTAGATACATACGGAATCCCTGATTATTATTACTAAAACTGAAGGTTCGTGCCTGAGTTTATTGCAAGGGTTCTAACTCTTCATTGAGCTTTGAAGGACTTTTCATATGGAACCTCAATAATGTGGCAGCACCACAGAATAACTGCAGCTCCTCTCTACTCTCGAGGTAGAAAATGATGGTCATAAAGAAGGTCATCATGTGGCAATAATTATATAGTTTCCATGATTGTCACCATGTGAGCTGCCTCCAGCTGGGCTTGAAGGGCTGTACACTGGATTTGCCTATTATAGTCTTGAACATCTACAGACACTTTATGATGATGCCACCTGCTAGAAACCATAGTAGGGCATAACCGTGCACATTTCTCTGTGACTGTTTTTCTTACTTATGAGAAGAAGTGTTTTCTCAACTAGCCCTGTGGTTTAGATTAGATTTTAGGGCCCTTCAAATCAGAGATGCTTCCTCCTTCTCAAAACTCTGTGGTAGGTTTGGCACCCGTAGCACAGTGGTTACAGTGCCAGCCACGTACACTGAAGTTGGAGGGTTCAAACACAGCCCAGGCCAGCTAACCAACGATGACAACGGCCACAAAAAATAGCTGGGTGTTGTGGTGAGCGCCTGTAGTCCTGGCTACTTGGGAGGCTGAGATAAGAGAATCGCTTAAGCCCAAGAGTTGGAGGTTGCTGTGAACTGTGACACCACGGCACTTTACCCAGGGCGATGCAGTGAGACTCTGTCTCAATTAAGACAAACAAACAAACAAAATACCCTGTGGTGGTTAGACTTTGCAATAGAAAGAAATAAACTGAATTATGTCATGAATTATTATAATGTGAGAATTTATTCCCTCTGCCCTGCTTCTACCATATGTAACACTTAGAGTTTTCCTTGGATATGAACCATTGTCTGAAATTTTACTAGGAAAATGTTTGACCAACCAGAAAGATGGAGGGCAGGAGAACATGGCACCCAGTGCTTGCAGAAGGAGCGTCCCGTGGCCCTCTGATGTTCAGGTTCCATGGCTGCTCCATCCTGCTGGACTCTTCCTTCCCTTTGAATGAATTCCCTCTGAAGCTTCTACTGATCCTCTACAGTAACTTCCTTCAGCATCGTGTCCTCCTTACTTCCCTTTCTCTCCTTTCTCTGCCTTCCTAACCTCCTCCTTTCTCAAATACATCTGTGTATTTGTCAGAACCTCTGGAAAGGGTTCAAGTTTTAAGTTTCAGTTTTGATGTTTGCCCACAAAAACTTCCATTAGCTGTGACTTTCCAGGGGCTTATCCTTTCCTGCTTTCTGAGATGGAAAAGACATTTAGGTGCTCACTTTGGCAGTACATATACTAAAATTGGAATAATACAGAGAAGATTAGCATGGACCCTGTGCAAGGATGATGTGCAAATTCATGTGAAGTCTTTCATACCGAAAAATTAACATCATTGAATTTCAGAGTTTGAATAACTAATGTTGAGAGCTAGATGACCTTTTGAGTGGCTGGTTTCAACTCACAACTTTGTCACTGGTACGTAGTCTTTGGACGTAACTATTGGAGGGAGGGAGAAAGAGGAACTTTCCCAGCTTCACTCATCTTAAGTACCTTCTCCTAGGTCTGTTTCCAACCAATTCCAGACAGCCTATCACATAGGTAATACCCCAACCAGTGTTTCTCTCCTAAGATGTAAGTAGGGAACAGGCACATATCTGTACCATTCTTATTCCCCAAAGCTACTCATAGCCTCAAAAAATGCTTTCCACTCTTTCACTTCAACTAGAAGTGGTGAAAATATCTTTTTCTGGTCTCATCACTACCACTTACTAACTGTGCACTTTAAGCACATCACTTGAACTCTGGTTGTCAATTTCCTCAGCTCTTAAATGGGGTCAGCAGTCTCCATCCTGCTTACCTCACAGTGACATTGTAATTACAAGAAGAGTCCTTTGAAAGCTGTAGAGAGACTAAAACAGAGTTTTGTAACCTCAGCAAAATTGACATTTAGGGCTAGATAATTCCTTTGTGAGGTGTGCTGTGTGTTGTAGGATGTTTAGCAGCATCTTGTCCTCCCACCAGATACCAGTAGCACCCTCCTCCTAGCTGTAACAACCCAAAACATCCCCAGATATTGTTAGATGTCCTTACAGCTTAAAATTATCCCTGGTTGAAAACCACTACACCAAGGGGTTGTTCATTTTCAATGTTGTTGTTGAATGAATTCAAATCCAAAGCAGAATGCCCCATTTGAAGGTAAGTCGAAGCACAAAATGGGGTCCTCACTTGCCTATATGGAAAAGGAAGAGACAAACCTAGAAGACACCGAGCTGATCTTCCTAATCTTGGCTGTGTCTCTGAGGCATTCTGTTGGGTCAGAGACAGGAAGATAGTTAAAAAGCAATGTCCAGCTTCCTATCAGCTCCAAAGAGCAAATCAACACCCAGACTAATCCATGCAGATCCCTAGCCTTCCCTCCCCCTCCTGGAGGCCCCATTCTTGAGCTTTTAATTTGTTTTCACAGCAGTTTGAACAAATTGAATTTGTTAATTAAAGTGGTAAAATGAAATGCTGAGCATTATTGACTAGATGCTAATGCCATTAACAGAACTGAAGGAGAGGGACCCAAGCTGTTAATCGCTGCACAAATCAGATCAGCAGAGGCCGCGGTGCACACTGTGCCTGAAGGCTGAGGAGCAGACCTGTTTGCACGTTATGTGATTTTGTCTTTATCAGTTGGGATCTGTAATTGCCAAACATTCTTTTAGCAAATAGTTTACTCCTTTGTGCCAGGGCTTGTTCTTGTGCTGAGCATATACTAGTGAATCACATGTGATTCTACCTTCATAAATGTTAAGGTCTGATGGGTGAAAGAAAGAGATATGGCTCTAGCATACCACACAAGCTTAAGAGTTTGAGTTTTAGAGGGAAACAACTTGGCATTCAAATCCAGACTGCGTCTGATAGCCTAGGTATGTGATTATACCTTCAGTTTCTTTTCTCTAAAATAGGGATGATATTATGTAAGTGTACCTCCTTAATAGGGTTTCCATATAGATTAGAGGCTATAATCCAGGTAGACATTTTACACAGTCCACAGCACAGATTAAGTGTTCAATAACAGCCATTATATACTTATAAAGTTACATGCAAATACATAGGGGAACACAGGAGAAGGGAGGGATTATATCTGCTTTGGGGAGATTGATTAAGGAGTCTTTGAAATGTGACACTTGGAGTTTGGATGGAGAAATGGGAAAGGGCTTTAGAGGCAGAGAAAAGAATATGCAATGCTATGCACATTAAAAAAAATGCCAGTTTATTGGGAGATGGTAAAAGTTTGTGGAGATAGCTAAAGGGCTAGATTTGAAAGATACCCTAATCTCATTCTCACCTTAGGTCTTCACAGCTGCTGGGTCACCTACTTGGAATAGTCTTCCACCTCTTCTCCTTGCAGACTCCTCCCTATTCTCCTTTTAAATGTCACCCCCTCAGAGAAGTCAATCCTAGCTACCAATTCTGAAATAGGTCATTCTGTTTCCCCCTTTTAAAAAAACAATGTTTTCCCCCTTTAAAATGTTTATTAAAATGTATAATTACATATTTTATCCACATGTTTACTTATTTAATTTCTGTCTCTTTCACTGGGCTATAACTCCATGATGGCAGAGAACACATTCGTTTTTTTCCCACTGGATAATCACTATCCTGCACAGATAGGATCTGGCATATACCAGACACTAATGATTGTTGAATGGATGATTGATTTATATACCAAAATCTTCAGATAAGATATAAGTGCTTTGGTTTGCATAAGTCCCAGTCATTGTGGTCAATATCAAATGCATATTAATGAATCATTTAGGAATAGGAAAGGTAACTAATATTTGTTGAGTGCCTACTATGACCCATGGACATAAAGTCCTTTATTTCTAATCCTTCCAATAATCTTAGGATATAGGCATTAATATCCCAATTTTAAAGATAAGGAAATTGAGACTCAGAAGTTAGGTTACTTGCCCAAGAGTAGCCTGCTGATAAGTGAGAGAACTGCGATTAAAACCCAAATCTGCTTGGTCCACCCCAGTGCTCTGAAAGGCCAAAGGGCTTAGAAATGTCCCAAAGAGGCTAAGAACCCAAAGCACTAGGGACTACAGTGATCTTCTAGGAGACCTGGGTTCTAGCCCCAGAGTCAGATGGTTAAAATTTTCGAGTAATTACCTGCTTTTTGCACCATTTTACTATTGAAAATATAAATTTCATAATTAGGCAATGATAAGGTAAAGCCTGATTTTATTCATTTAATTTCAATTAAAGTCATCAAAAGTGATTTATTGATTACAAAAGAAAAAAAATAGAAAAAGCCACTTCTGTGTCAAATGTTTGTAGGCAACTTACCAGATGCTGGGTTCTGGGGTAGCATTTAGTGAATGGCATGGGGAAACAGCAGATCCTTGAAATCATAATCAAAGTATGAGGTCTGTAAATGCTTTATTTTTTAAAGGCATACCACACAATGAAAACACTAGTAAAGAAGGAAAAAATAATTTATGAAACTGAGTAATAATGAAAGTGAATCATCAAAGGCCTGAATTTACTTGCTAGTACGTTTGAGTTCTCTGTGGATTCTGGTTATTAAACCTTTGTCAGAGGCATAACTTGCAAATATTTTCTCCCATTCTGAGGGCTGTCTGCTTGCTATACTTACCATGTTCTTGGCCGTGCAGAAGCTTTTTAGTTTCATCAGGTCCCAGTAGTGTATTTTTGATATTGCTTCAATTGCCGGGGTGGGGGTCCTCCTCATAAAGTATTTGCCCAGGTCGAGTTCCTTCAAGAGTTTTCCCTGCACTTTCTTCTAATATTTTTATAGTTTCATGTCTTAAGTTTAAACCTTTAATCCAGTGTGAGTCTATCTTCATTAGTGGTGAAAGGTGTTGGTTCAAATTCGGTCTTCTACAGGTCGCCAGCCAGTTCTCCCAGCACCATTTGTTAAATAGGGAGTCTTTTCCCCACTGAATGTTTTTAATTGGCTTCTCAAAGATCAAATAGCGGTAAGTAGCTGGGTTCATCTCTTGGTTCTCTATTCCGTTCCTAACATCTACCTCTGTCTTTTTGTGCCAGTACCATGCTGTTTTGATCACTATCGATTTATAGTACAGTCTTGGGTCTGATAGCGTGATTCCTCCTATTTGTTTTTATTTCTAAGTATTGTCTTGGCTATTTGAGGGGTTTTTTTTATTCCATATAAAAAGATGTATTATTTTTTCAAGATCTTTAAAATATGACAATGGAGTTTTAATAGGAATTGCATTAAAATTGTATATTGCTTTGGGTAGTATGGACATTTTAACTGTTGATTAAACATTTTAACATGTTGATTATTCCTAACCATGAGCAAGGTTGCCTGTTGTCTCCATTGCTCTTTAACATTGTAATGGAAGTTTTAGCCATTGCAATCAGGGAGGAAAAGGAGATCAAGGGTATCCACATAGGGTCAGAAGAGATCAAACTTTCACTCTTCGCAAATGATATGATTGTATATCTGCAAAACACCAGGGATTCTACTACAAAACTTTTAGAAGTGATCAAGGAATACTGCAGTGTTTCAGGCTACAAAATCAACACTCATAAATCCTTTATATACACCAATAATACCCAAGCTGAAAGACTCTATTCCTTTCGCAGTAGTGCCAAAGAAGATGAAATATTTGGGAGTCTACCTAACAAAGGACGTAAAAGAGCTCTATAAAGAGAACTATGAAACTTTAAGAAAAGAAATAGCTGAAAATGTTAACAAATGGCAGTAGATGTTTTTTGAGGTTCATAAGGCTCCCTCCTGATGGAGCTAAGCCCTGACTTGCAGAACATGGTTCTCAGCAGCCATGTTGACATGACAGACACTGTCCTTGTAGGGCTGATGTCCTTCTCTCCCATGACTATGCACACAACCTTTCCCTTTGCTTCAGGGCCCAGTTCACATGTCCTCTCTCTTGTGAAACTTAATCAAGCTCTCCACTGTCACATTCTTAGTATCTTTCTCTTTCCCTTGATGTTCTACCTTAGAATGACCTATCTCATTGGGAAGCAAAGATATGCTTCATATTCATTTCTGTTTCTTCCTAATGTCTGACATAAATGAAAACAAACGAATGGAGGTGAACTTATTATTTAAAATGTACATGAATGAATGAATCATTCTGTGTATACCAAAATACTACAGCTCATCCTGTAGGCATTCTTGTTTATCTGGACTCTCATGCTGAATTTTTTTAGGGTCAGAATCTGTATCAGTTTGACTGTCTTGTTTCTCTTTCTAAGGAGAGAATGGTAAGAGAGGATAATGAAGGAAAAGAGCTCCATGTTCTTTTTTTTTTTTTTTTTTGAGATAGAGCCTCAAGCTGTCACCCTGGATAGAGTGCCGTGGCATCACAGCTCACAGCAACCTCCAATTCCTGAGCTCAAGCGAGTCTCCTGCCTCTGCCTCCCAAGTAGCTGGGACTACAGGCACCCGTCACA
>CAUYON010151734.1:0-21420 GCA_963573935.1 Arctocebus calabarensis | reverse complement strand
ACGCCAAAAAACAATGACGGCTGCAACCAAAAAAAAAAAAAAAAAAATGGCCAGGCGTTGTAGCGGGCGCCTGTAGTCCCAGCTACTTGGGAGGTGGAGGCAAGAGACTCGCTTGAGCCCAGGAATTGGAGGTTGCTGTGAGCTGTGATGCCACAGTACTCTACCCAGGGTGACAGCTTGAGGCTCTGTCTCAAAAAAAAAAAAAAAAAAGAATACAAAGACACTTGTGCACTCTCACACACACGTGCCCGCCCATCCCCTCCCCTCACATGCTGGTCATACATAGGAGCTGATGTTGAAGAGAGAAATAAGATACCCTCAAAAGGTTATGGAAAAGGCATTATAACCAAATATTTGAAATCCCACTGTAATCATAGCTCTCTCACCTCATATTCTGCTTTCATTAGAAAAATTGTATACATGGGTCGTTATGAAAGTTTGAGAAATACAAAAATCAAGAAACATAAAATCCACACAGATGGAAATGAAGCCCTCCCAGTAATACCAATAAACCAAGCAAGTTGAAACTTGCACGGATGAATCAGAAAGGATGCTGTCAACTGTGTTTCTTGGAAGTGAAATAATGGACCAGAACGATCTTGGAGTGACCTACATATGTATAACAATAAGATAATGAAAAATGTAACTTCTAGGATGTGATTTGGGGGTCAGAACAACCTCAACAGGATCTCATATTCTTAAGGCTGGAAGTCCTGAACACTGGAAATTGCTCTTGAGAATGATGACCGGAAGATCATTTTTATACGCTACAGGATGTTCAGTTATCACAGAGAAGTGTGACCAGTCATGTTCACTGTGCTGTGCTAGATGAAAACAAGTACACTCACAAGATTACAAAATAATTATCAGCATGTGTTAACCCCAACCCTATAAACTTTTTATAGTTATCAGTTCCTTGACATTTCTGTATTGGGTACATCTAAAAATAATACTGGACAGAGATAGAAGATAACATAATTATCCAAACAAAATAGATGGTGTGCATTGCACTGCATGCTTCTGCTTACCCTGTGCTGGAGTACCACCCTAGCCTCTTACAGATGGAGAAATAAGCTCAGTCCAGGGTAAGTGGCCCGGGGAGGTCCGAATTGAGACCTGATTTCCAGACCCATTCCCAAAAGGACATCCAGTCATTGGTAAGGCAGAAAAATTTCCTGTAGTCTGTTCCATCCATGTCTCTCTTAAAGTGAAAAAAATGTCTAGGTAACTTGTGAAAAGGCCCTACATTTGGGAGATTATAGGTGCTGCTTTTATAAAATTTCCCTCCACAAGTTGCTTAGGGATGTGTCTTTCTTAGGGCAGAGTTACCAGAAAGAAGGAATGTGGGTCTCTGCTCCTAGCACCTGGTAGAGACAGTCTTCCCACTCCCAGTACCTTCCTGAGGAGGCCACTTGAAAGGCAGGGACAAAGATGGCAGCTAGAGAACAAGTAGGAAAGAGGTGCTGGGACAGAGGAGAGAGCCAGCATTCTGGATTCTTCCAGAATATACTAAAATTTCCCTGAGTTAAAAGAAAAGTTTGTCATGCATATTAGCAAGGAAGGACTGCTTACCTTGGATTTGAAATTGTTCATTCAATGAATATTTACTAAGTACCTTATATGTTGCACCATGGAAGATGGTGTTGTCTCACTGTTGATGCTTGATACGCCACTGTATCTCAAACAGGTGAGTTACCTACCCTAGTGAAGCTTACATTAGGGAGAAAACTGGTAACAAATAATTATGATAAATAATCTGAGACAAGTGTGGTGGCTCACACCTGTAATTCAAGCACTTTGGGAGACTGAGGAAAATAACTTGAGTCCAGGAATGTGAGACCAGCCTGAGCAACAGAGTGAGACCCTATCTCTAAAAAATTTTAAAGTTAAAAAAAAAAAAAAAGCCAGGCATGGTGGTGGTGTACCCTTGTGTCCCAGCCACTTGGGAGGCTGAGACAGGAGGATTGTTTGAGCCCAGGAGTTTGAGGGTATAGTGAGCTATGACCATGCCACTGTACTCCAGCCTGGGCTACAGATTAAGACTTTGTCTCTAAAAAATAATGAAATAAATGGTGATAAGTGCTATCAATAAAGGAAAAAGTAGGGAGGTGTAAGGGAGATGGGAAGTGCCAGGATCAGCGTACATGTACTCATTCCTTCAAGAAATATTGCTGGGCATGGTGGCTCACACTATAATCCTAGCATTCTGGGAGACTGAGGCAGGCAGATTGCTTGAGCTCAGGAATTCCAGACCAGCCTGAGAAAGAGCAAGACCCTATTTCTAAAACTAGCCAGACATTGTGGTGGGTGCCTGTAGACCCCATTGCTCAGGAGGCTGAGGCAAGAGGTTGGCTTGAGCCGAATAGTTTGAGATTGCTGTGAGCTATGATGTTACAGCACTCTACGCAAGGCGACAGAGTGAGTCTCTGTCTCAGAAAAAAAAAAAAAAAGACATTTATAGAGCATCTACTGTATGCCTGAGGTAGATGGATGAGGTTTGCACTGTGCTAAAGGCTCATAGTTTAAACCTTCGGTCAGAAGTAAATGAGGAATAGACTAGACTAATCAACAGTAACCAAGAAGGGTTATGACAATGTAAATACGGGATGCTACCAGGAGTTTAAAAGAACTCCAGTAATTCCAGTCATGGGAATGTCAGGGAATGCTTATCAGCGATGTCTAATTAACTGGGTAGGAGAATGTAATTCTGAACATATCACTATCTGTAATTACTTGCTTATGTATCTACTGGGCAACTGGAAACATGCACATGTAGTACATTGCTCTGATTTTAGTTTAGTAGTATATTTTGCCAAAGAAGTGATCAGATATAAAAAATTCAGTTTGATTGCTCTAGTTCAGCATAGCAGTCTGAGTTTCTCCCACTGATTACAAGTAAAAACTAGACAAAATGAGAAAGCAGCTACTTGAGGTCACTGAAAAATAACAGCAGAAGGATTCTGGAAAAGCAACCTAAACAGGAATGGAAGTGAAATGAAACCATTCACGGATGAAGAAAAATTAAGAGAATTTATTTCCAACAGAATTGATCTTAAAGAAAAGCTCAAGGAAATTCTTCATACTGACAGGAAATGATATCAGAAGGAAATGTGGATCTTAGGGAATGAGGGAGGAGCAACAGAAATGGTAAATACTGGATAAATACAAAGAACTATTTTGTCTTCTTATGTTTATAATGTATACAGCTGCAGGCACAGGGGGTCACCGGCGCCTCCTGGACCCTGCTGTGCCCGCCCGGACGGCGGCGCTCAGGCCGGAGTCGCCTGCTGGTTCGGGGCTGCGGGGTTCGGGGTTCGGGGGGTCTGGGCACCGCCTCAACGGTGGCTGCGCGTGAGTCAGGACCGGGCCGCAGCCCGTGCCCCGAGCAGACGCGTCAGGAGGAACCTGCCCCACTTCTGCCGGGCCAAGTGCTGCGGGGCTTCGGCTGGGGCTAACGATCCTGAACTTGTAACCTTCCGGCTGGTGCTGCCACTGGCATTTACTATGGTTGGGCCAGTGTTGGAAGTGGAGATGTCCACAGATGGTGGCGAGCATAGGCTGGAACCCGCACTACCAGAATACAAAAAAGTCCACGGAAACTCAAACCATGCAGACCTTTAAAGAGGACTTGTATGGGGAACTCCTCAACGCGGCCATCGCGACCGGAAAAGAACTCCGATTCTTTAGAGTCATTATTTCAGCAAAGTCCAGGTGATGCTGAAGAAGCTCAGAAACGACTAGATCTAGCAGAACATTCGAAACTCAAAGAAGACAGTTTCTTCCAGGTGCCTAAAAGAAAAATTATGAATGGCCACTGTTGAAATATCATCTTATTTATTGATTCACTGATTTCTAGTGTTTCACTGTTTATAACTGTCCAATCTCATCTTGGTTATATTTTAAAAATCATTTTCTTCCATTATCATCAGTTTAAACAGTACAATGTAGTTATCATAATGGGTTTCACTTATTAAATTAAACCCTTCATGTCATAGCACTATAAAGATTCATTTAAAAATCAAGATTTTTTAATGTACTATGTTGAATAAAATGTGCCACTAAAAAGTTATTAAGGGTCTTATGATGGAAATATGTATAATAAATATGGATCAAAAGGCAAGTTACTAGTTTGAGTTTAGGACTATAATTCTCCTAGTAAAATATCAGCATGTGTGTACTTGTATAGCATGTACTAATAAGCAGAGAAAGGTTATAAAATTAAATATATTAAGCTTGCCAGGCACAATGGCTCATGCCTGTAATCACAGCACTCTGGGAGGCTGAGGCAGGAGGATCGTTTAAGTTCAGAAATTCAAAACCAGCCTGAGCAAAAGGAAGACCTCGTCTCTACAAAAAATAGAAAAATTATCCAGGTATGGTGCCATGAACTTGTAGTTCTAGCTACTAGGGAGGCTGAGGCAGAAGGATCACTTGAGCCTAAGAGTTTGAGGTTGCTGTGAACAATGATGATGCCATTGCACTCTGCCTGGAATGACAGAGTAAGTCTCTGTCTTAAAAAAAAAAAAAAAGTAAATACATTAAATAAAACTTTGATAGTTTATTATAAACTTAAAGGAACAAATTCAGACTTTATATTTTTATATTTGTGCATTAATGTATTATTACAAACATGAAAGTTCATTTTAGTCATTTCCTTTGAAGTCATCAGTATACTATTTTAATTGCTGTACAGAGCTGCCTCAATTCTAAGTGGTCTAGATTCCCTCTGCTTTGTTTTTGTTGTGGTTGTTTGTATATTAAGACAGTAAATTTATGGGTTTTTTCTTTTTTAATCTATAGGTCTCATTTTTGTGTTGGACGACACTGCTTTTTGAGAATAGATATTCTTGTGCCTCAGCATTTTTCTTGACTGTGGCTGATTTTTCCTCTGAACAATTGTCAGTGTCAGTTTATTCCATTTAGAATATCCTACACTGCTAGGCTGTAGTGCATGCCTGTAATCTCAGCTGCTTGGAGGCTGGGGCAGGAGAATTACTTGAACCCAGGAACTGGAGACAAGCCTGGGGGCAACACAGTAAGGCCCCCTCTTTAAAAAAATTCCTTTTTAAAATTAAAAACAAGAATATCCTACTTAAAAGGAATTGCATCTCAGGGCGGTGCCTGTGGCTCAAAGGAGTAGGGCGCGGGTCCCATATGCCAGACGTGGCGGGTTCAAACTCAGCCCCAGCCAAAAACTAAAAAAAAAAAAAATAAGAGAGATCGCATCTCCCTATGCTATCCTATACCTGTCACTATATGAACAGTGAGGGTGGTGCCTGTGGCTCAGTGGGTAAGGCACCGGCCCCATATACTGAGGGTGGCGAGTACAAACCCGGCCCGAGACAAATTGCAAGAAAAAAATAGCCAGACGTTCTGATGGGCACCTGTATCCCAGCTACCCGGGAGACTGAGGCAAGAGAATGGCGTAAGCCCAGGAGTTGGAGGTTGCTGTGAGCTGTGATGCTATGCCACTCTACCGAGGGCGATAAAGGGAGACTCTGTCTCTACAAAAAAGTAAGTAAATAAATAAATAAAATATATGAACAATGATAATGTGAATGTATGTATTGCATCTTTAGACAAAAAAAAAAAGTCAGGCACCATGACTCATGCCTGTAGTTCCAGCTATTCAGGACGCTGTGGCCTGAGGATCATTTGAGGACAGGAGTTTGAGACTAGCCTAGACAATAATATAGCAAGACCCCATCTCTAAAAAATTTTAAAAACCAACCAGCTTCACCTTTATTTCCTCAAGGTTTACGTGAACATGAACATGTAGTTTATATGTACTGATTCTTTAAAGAACAGAAAATGCTTGTCTTCCCCCTAGCAAAACTAACAGCCAATAAAACTATAAATAGAAACATTTTTATGTTCCGGGGCAAATCTAAACTGTCATGGCTGTGTGTTGCCAATGTAATTTAATGCTAGTCTGAAGGGTGCCTATGGCTTGAGAGAAAGGTCCATATAGAGATTTAGTTAAATAATATTACGGATTTTTAATCCTACTATGGTTTTTGTCCACTTGAGTCTTTTTGTTCGTGTTGATAGAAAGTTAAAACGTTGGATATTTAGGGATTTTAAAATTGAACATCACTTTAGGCCCCTCAAACAGCACATAGTGCCTCATTGGTCACTTTAGCAATAGTTTTGGAGGTGATAGGAAAGAAGGGTAGAAGTAGGTAGGAGGTGATTTAAAAATCCTTCACTATAGGCTCAGTGACTGTGGCTCAGCCGGCTGGAGCGCCAGCCACGTACACCTGAGCTGGCAGGTTCGAATCCAGCCCAGGGCCGCCAAACAACAATGATGACGGTTGCAACCAAAAAATGGCCGGGCGTTGTAGCGGGCGCCTGTGGCCCCAGGTACTTGAGAGGCAGAGGCAGGAGACTCACTTGAGCCCAGGAATTGGAGGTTGCTGTGAGCTGTGATGCCACAGCACTATATCCAGAATGACAGCTTGAGGCTCTGTCTCAAAAAAAAAAAAAAAAAATCCTTCACTATAAATAATTTTCCCTCATCTGTATAAATGAGTTAGAGTCAATTTTAATAAAAATATAAAGTTTATAGAAAAACATCTAAAGCTATTGGAGAAGAGGAAAGGATATATATTCAGTTTGGTTGCAGTTTCCTTTTTGGTGTATGAATTTATGGTAAACAATGGTGGTTTATGGCTTTCGTTTCTTTTTTAAAATGCTTAGAACATACAATTTTTACTGATAGATATCCTACACATGAAGGAAGCCTCAATTATCAGTGGCTTTGTGAAGCAACACTAAAAACAAATGGAAAATGTAAAAATATTTGTTTTATCTGACTAGCTTGTTGCCAATTATGTTCTCTTTGAATGGATGAAAAAATTTTGATATTTTATCATCACCTTACATTTTGGGAAATAGCAATAGCTTTTGAGAATTGGATGGTGTGTTACTTAAGGGTTAGTTAATGGTGTCTATGTTTTTCAAAGTTTTATATTAATTATGTTATTATTATAAGTTACAGTGGTGCCATTCTGAATGTTTTTAGGCCTTGAAATAAATCCTAAATATTTTTTATTTAAATAAAATAAAATGTATACAAGTGTTGAAAACAAATGATAACCTTGGTGAGGGTTTTAATGTATGTAAATGTCTGACAAGTATGACATAAATGTTGGGGATTAAAGGATCTATGTGGTTGCAAAGCTTCTGCGTTTTACTTGCAGTGGTACAATTTTTATTCTAAGAAGACTAAAAATTGAGTTATATTGTAATCCCTAGAGCATCTACCAAAAAGAAAATCCAAAGAGTAATAGCCAAAAATTCAAAAGATAAAATATTCTAATAATCCCAAAGAAAGCAGGAACGGGAGAACCAAGAAGCTTATTTTTTTTTCATTACAGAAGTAATCAAGTTTAAGGAAGGATAAACAGAAAATGTAAAATAGTACCAAAGCCCACCATATCAATAATTATATTACATGTTAATAGTCTCTAAGCCCAGGCATGGTGGTTCATGCCTATAATTTTAGTACTTTGAGAGGCTAAGGCTTGAGGACTCCTTGAAGCCAGAAGTTCAAGATTAGCCTGAGCAACACATCAAAATCCTAACTCCTCAATAATGGAAATATTAGGCATAGTGGCACATACCTGTAGACCCAATTTCTCAGGAGGCTGAGGCAGGAGGCTCACTTGAATCCAGATGTTGGAGGTTACGGGGAGCTATGGTGATAGCCTGGGCAACAAAATGGAGACCCTATCTCCAAAAAAATAAAAAGTTAATATCTCTAAGCAGTCTAGTTAAAAGGCAGAGATTGACAGAGTGGATAAAAAAAGAGGGTATCTCAAAAGAGACAGACTAAATATAAAGACACAGATAACTTGAAAATATTTGGATGGGGGGAAAAATGCCATGCAAATAGTAAAGACTACAAAGGCTGCAGTGGCTATTTTAATATCAACTAAAATCAACTTCAAGACAAAGAAAGTTAGCAGAGATAACACAAGACAGTTATAATGAGAAAAGGAACAATTTTTCAAAGCATTCATAATTTTAAATATCTGTATACCAAATAACAGGTATCAAAAATTAACAGAATTAAATGGAGAAATAGAAAACAAAATTACAGATTTTTAACTCCTCTCTTCAAAAAGCATAAATCAGAATTAAATTAAATCATAATCAAATTAAACAGAACATAAACAATGGAGAAAACTCCCCAAAAGCTTATTCTTTAAAAACAGCAACAAAATTGACAAATTAGACTTATCAAGAAAAAAACAATACATAGCTCACACCTGTAATCCTAGCACTCTGGGAGGCAGAAACAGAGCTTCTAGCCCTGTGAGGTTGAGGTAGCTGTGAGCTATGATGACACCAGGGCATTCAACCCCAGGGCAACAAAGTGAGACTGTGTCACAAAAAAAAAAAAAAAAAAAAAATAGAAATCACCAATATCAGGTATGAGAAGGGGGTTATCACCATAGATCCCTACAGACATTAAAAGGTGAATAGAAAACAATGAATAACTTTATGGCAGCAACTTTGACAACCTAGATGAAATGGCCTGATTTCTTGAAAAACACAACTTAAACAAAATTGACAATAATAGAGAAAATAAACATTAACTAAAAACTTATACCTATAGATATGTAAAAATTACAATTGAACGTTCCAGTGAAACAGTACAGGAGAATCTAGCCTAGCAAGGGAAGGAATCCCAAATGGCCAGTTAAGGGATATTTTGAAGGTGATAGTTCATGGTCAAAGAAAGTGGAAGGGGAAGAGAATTCCAGACAGCATTTGTAAAGGACCAAATCTGGAAATAGCCTGGCATGTCTGAGGAACTGAGAGGCAGACAGCAAGTTTCAAGTTGAATGAGATGGCAAGTGGCAGGAAGCTAGATGGGCACATGAAGGTTACGTTAAAGATCTGGTCTCTGGGTGGTGCCTGTGGCTCATGGAGTAGGGCCCCGGCCCCATATACCAGAGGTGGCAGGTTCAAACCCAGCCCTGGCCCCAAACTGAAAAAAGATCTGGTCTCCATCCTAGGAGCAACTGTAAACGGCTGAAGGCTTTTCAGGAGGCACCAAGGATGTTTGGCTTTGCACCAACTTCACAGAAGTTCTTTGCTCCCTGACCCAGAAGATCTGGGTCATGTATTGTCACACTTAAATACTAGATACACCAATTTGAGATCTGTTCTCTGTTAATCAGGTGTAATTTGGGGCTTCCAGCGTAATTGAGGTGTGCATATTATGTTCTGCTGAGGAGTTCCTAAGATTCTAAAGAAGTTAGAAATATTGGGCTGTGGCAGGGCTGCTAAACCTGTACTGTGATAGAGTTGACTCCTGCATCTTTACTAAGCCCATATTAACACACTGGGAAACGCAGAGCCAGGAAACAGACCTCAGGAAACCAGCCTTTTGTACTTTGCTCCTCCACGTCAATCGGTTCAAGTTTAATCATTAATGTGTATTAATTATCTGCTCAATTGCAATACCTCCTCAACAAGCCCGTAAAGTATATAATAAATAAGGTAGATTGCTGAGCCACCACCCTGTTTTATCAAACAAGGGGGCTGGAATCTATCGCCAAGTGGGCACAGTGATAAGCGGGGCTTTGAGGCCAGGATTGGGTTCAGAACCAGGATCACCCCCTTCCTCGCAAGGTACGCCTGGGCAAACTCATATTACCATCCAATTAAATAGATGAAACAGTGTTTTCTGCTATGTATTATTTTGTATTATTGTTATTATTTTATTTGAGAAAGTCTCAATGTGTCGCCCTTGGTAGAGTGCTATGGCATCATAGCTCACAGCAACCTCAACCACTTGGGCTCAAGTCCATCCTTTTCCCTCAGCCTCCCAAGTAGCTAGGACTATAGGCGCCCACCACTATAGGCACCCAGCTAATTTTTCTATTTTTATTTATTTTATTATTATTATTATTTGTTTTAATCATAACTGTATACATTGATGCGTTTATGGGGTTCGGTGTACTGCTTTGATATACAAGGTGAAATGTTTACATTGCACTAAGCAACACATCCATCACAATTATACTCTTTTCTTAAAAGTTTTATTTTTTTTTGAGACAGAGCCTCAAGCTGTCACCCTAGAGTGCTATGGCATCACAGCTCACAGCAGCCTCCAATCGTGGGCTCAAGTGAGTCTCCTGCCTCTGCCTCCCAAGCAGCTAGGACTACAGGCACCCGCCACAATGCCCTGCCATTTTTTGGTTGCAGCTGTCGTTGTTTGGCGGGCCCGGGCTGGATTCGAACCCGCCAGCTCAGGTGTACGTGGCTGGCACCTTAGCCACAGGCGCCGAGCCTCTTAATAGTTTTCAAATGCACCATTGCATCATGCACATTAGGTGAGGTTCCCCCAAATACCCTCACTCCTCCGACTTCCCCCCCCACCTCCCCTCTCACACCTTTTCTCTTCTACTTTCTGGACTATAGTTATGTTTTACCATTCATTTGAATGTGTAGGCAGTTATATATTGATTTCATAGTAGTATTGAGTACATTGGATACTTTTTTCCCCATTTTTGAGATACTTTACTAAGAAGAATATGTTCCAGCTCCATCCAGGTAAACATAAAAGATGTAAAGTCTCCATCTTTTTTATGGATGCATAATATTCTATGGTATACCATACCACAATTTGTTCATCCATTCATGAATCCATGGGCACTTAGGCTGCTTCCATGTCTTGGAAATTATGAATTGGGCTGCAATAAACATTCTGGTGCAAATGTCTTTGTTATAAAATTATTTTTAATCATCTGGGTATATACATAGCAGAGGAATTGCAGGATCAAACAGTAGGTCTACTTTTAGTTCCTTGAGATATCAAATTGTTCATATCTGTTAGAGTTTGCTTTATAAATTGAGGAGCATTCTGGTAGAGTGCATAAATGTTAATTATTAAAATCTCTTCATATTGAGCATTTCTCTTGACCAATATGCAGTGATATTTTGGTTATTTTTTTGGTAAGTTGTAAAAGGTCAGTATTTATACATCATAATCAAGATTTTCTACTATTTTTCTAAAAGTTTTATAATTTTAATTTTTGTGTATGATGTAATTTAATTGTTTTGCATGTGGACATCCAGTTTTGCCAACACTATTTTTTAAAGAGACTATTTTTTTCAGCATGTGCATTCTTGATACTCTTGTGGAAGATCAGTTGTCTGTATAGGTTTGGATTTATTACTGGGCTCTCTAATCTGTTTAAGTGGCCTACATGTCCATCTTTATGCTAGAAACATACTATGTTAATTGCTTTGTAATATATTTTAAATATGTAAATCAAAGATGTTCTTTTTCACCATTTCTATTCAATGTAGTACTGGAAGTCCTAGCCAGAGGAAACAGGCAAGAAAAATAAATAAAAGTCATACAAATTAGAAGAAAAGAAGTACAATTATCTCTACTTGCAGACAGCATGATCTTAAGTGTAAAAAAGAAAAAACTATCTTAAACAAGTCAGATACAGAAAGAAAAATTCCACAAATTCCACAAACCATGTACATGTTCTCACTTATAAGTGAGAGCTGAATGATGTGCCCTCATGGACATGGAATGTGGAATGATAAACAATGGAGACTTAGAAGGTTGGGAGGTGAGTGGGGGGTGCATGATGAGAAAGTACTTCACGAATACACTGCACATTATTCAGGTGATGGACATACTAAAAGCCTGTATTCACTACTACATAATATACATGTATTCACATAACAAGATTATACTTGTACCCTATAAATTTATCAACCCCCCCACCAAAACCTGTTAGAACTAATGAATGAATTCAATAAAATTCCGTGACCCCAAACAACATACAAAAATGAATTATTTTGGGTGACACCTATGGGTCAGTGGGTAGGGTATCGGCCCCATATACTGAAGGTGGCGGGTTCAAACCCGGCCCTGGCCAAACTGCAACAACAAAAAAATAGCCGGGCATTGTGGGGGGCGCCTGTAGCCCCAGCTACTTGGGAGGCTGAGGCAAGAGAATCGCCTAAGCCCGGGAGTTGGAGGTTGCTGTAAGCTGTGTGATGCCACGGCACTCTACCGAGGGCGATAAAGTGAGACTCTTGTCTTTACCACAACAAACAAACAAACAAACAAAAGAATTATTTTTCTATTTGCTAACAATGATCAACATAAAATGCAATTTGAAAACACATCCTATTTACAACAGTATTTAAAAATGTAAAAACAAAAAGTGAAACAAAAAGCAGATATGTAGATTCAGTATTCACTAGAAACAAAAGGAACAAACTCTTAAAGAGAGCTTATATTTCTTCTATAGTATGGGAAACATGTCTTTTTTCATTAGTGTATTTGTCCTAAGTAGTTATAGCTCAGTGAAACAGCTGCTAGGATGGAGGCAGCATGCTACAGGAGAGCAAAGGAAGACATCTGACCAGCCTGGCTGTGATTAAGATTTAAAAACTCCTTTACACCTAAATTGCATCATTAAAAGGAGGTGTGGGGTCAAGTAGATGAAAAAAGAAAAGGGAGCAATGTAGCTACAAAAGATCAAACAGCTCCCTTGAAGAAACAGATCTAGGAAAAGATTATAAAATGTTCAGTGTGACAGATGGGAAGCTTTTATTTCAGAGACCAAACCCCAGCAGTTAGTCAACTCCATCTTGACTTAACAGTTCATTGGTTCCACACTGTTTTTCACTAAATCTCCCTTTACCTTTTTAATTTTTTTGTTGCTGCTCAGTATATTATTCCACAATTATAATCCTTTCCTTGAAATTGCCTTCCACTCACTTGTCCCTCCCCAGCCCCTAATATTTGCTTTGCAAGGCCCCAACCCTAGATGAACTTAGTCACCTGGCTTTGTCGTGCCTGTGCTTATAGGTGAACACAGTCAGAAAAAACTATGCAGTATGGCCCACTATTTTAATCGCAAGTTTCTGATAAGAAGTATCAGTTGGGCTCTCAGCATTGCCAGTTTTCCAACAATTTGTCTCTTGCAAGCTAAGTTTTCCCATTTTACAAGATGAGTGTGGTAGACACTATTGTTTCTTCTTAATCTCTTTTCTATTTTGTTTGCACTGCCATATTCAAAAGTTATGGCCTTAACTCTTACACTAATGAAAAAATAATGAATCTTCTACAAAATATTCACTGTTTCCCTATACATCTTTGAAGTGACTCCTAGTTGCATTTATATTTTAATATTTTATCTTCTAATACAACTGAGAATGTGACCTTCTTCATTTCAAAGGGCAGTCTCTGGATCTGTGTTCTGCAACCTGTCTGCTCTTAAGGTCTGTTGCTTCTGTAGTTCTTCTCTATGTCTCTTATATCATCAATTTCACAGGCTATACCTAATTATTCTCACCAGCACACAAACATACTCTAAAATCTCCCTGCCAAACAAAAGAGACAAATATATCTGTGTTGACCTGTCATCTGCCTACATACCTGGGGATGCTTTATTTTTTTTTTTGCCATTTTTCATGGCCTAATTTTTCAAAAGAGTAGTGTACATATGTAATCACACTTCTTCATTCATCATAGTTTGGACCTTTTTCAATGACTTCACAGAAACCTGCTCTTATTAAGGTCATAAATAACTTTCTTTTTATAAATAACTCCTATGGTTTTCTATTACTTGATGTCTTTGATAGCCTCATTTTTTTTTTTCCTCTTAGTAACATTGGACATCACTAACAATCTGTCATATAAATGTCATCTTCTCTTGTTTGCTCTGACTACCACCTGCCTGAATTTTTTCCCATACCTCTTAATCCACCTACAGAGACTGCAGATATAGCTTCTTATATCAGATCTCTAATTGTGGGGCCTGATTCTCTGTCCTTCCTACCTACACTCTCTCCTAAGGACACTTCTTTTTTCATAAGCTTTTAAATGTTATCTATGTGACAGTGATTTCCAAATTTATACCTCTAGTCTAAATATTTCTAGGGCTACCAAAATGAATGATCACAAATTTGGTGGGTAAGGATAACAGGAATGTGTTCTCTCACAGTTTGAAGGCCAGAGTCCTAAATCAAGGTTTCAGCAGGGCCTTGCTTCCTCTTCCAGCTTTTGATGGCTCCAGGCATTTCTTGGCTTCTGGCTGCATCACTCTAATCTCTGCCTCTATCTTCAAATGACCTCCTCTTCTTTCTTTCAGAAGCACATTTGTTATTGAACTTAGGGCCCACCCTGGAAAACCAGAATCATCTCATCTGGAGATCCTTAACTTAAATACACGTGCAAAGGCACTTATTTCAAGTAAGTTCAAATGTATGTGATTAAGAGGTATCTTACTGTGAGGTCACCATTCAACAAACTACAGCTTCTTTTTAGTTCCAGTTTTGTACATACCACTTATCTTATTATACTCATGTGTTCTCCAAGCATCTCACATTTTCTTGCTTCAAAGTACACATTTTGATCTCTCAACAGCCCCTCAGTATATGACTCCACTATCCTCTCTAAATTGCTCAAGCCAGGAGCCGGAAGGCGATTGCTGTAAGTGAGCTCAGGCACCTGGTAGCCGGGAGCCAGTGATGGCAGCCTACCTCACTAGGGCCTGCCCACCTGGCTTTCATTTTTATATGTGCTCATTTCCTCACAAAATCATTGTTAACCTGCAAATCCTCTTTCCAGTTCCAATCTCAGGCTTGGTCTTATTTGCTTTAGAACGTTGAACTTCTTCGGTGTTCAGGATGGGCTCCAAGAACATATTTGAGTTCAGACACGTTAGGTGAGCAAAGCCCAGCAATGTGAAGTTGTGAGAACAGTGAGTCCCTGCAGCAGCCCTTTTGCTGACAGCTTTGTTCTCTGACTCGCTCTCTTGGGTGCTCCTCGCATGCTCTGTTTTCTTTAGTCTAGATGTGATGGACTTCCTTGATTCCATTTTTTCAGAGGACAAAAATTGTTTGAATCCTCAAGGAGAATAAGTTGTTGATAGTTTTAGGCAGAGATACATTAAAACGGGATGAGGGAGAGTTCAAAAAGAATAAGGAAACCACATTAATCAAAGAAGAGATTGGGAGAGGAATAAAGGGTGAGGGAAGCAGAGCAAAAGAGAGAGGCTCACAGTGTGCGGAAGTGATCAGCGTGCAGAGATGAACCTGCCTTAAGCAACCTGACTATGGCAGGTGCCTTATTCAGGCTGACAATTTCCTTTTTCTCCAAAATGGTTGTAAAATATATATATATATTTTTATAAAAAATGACAGTTGCGTTCCCTACAGATATGGAAAGAAATAAGCTCCTTTATAATTCCTGGCCCAACAGCATGTCATTCTTTTGATTTGAAAAACGCAATAAAAGAAAGTAATTGTTTTTGCTGTGTGCCTGTAAAATTTTCCGGCTTGCCAAGATAATGCTCATTTTCTTTCTTCCCTTTTTCAGATGAAAGCACAATCTTGACTCTGACTTGTTCTTATTCAGATCTGCAACTGATACAGAAAAAGAAGGAAACAATCTCAAGACTACACAAGAGAGGTAAATGACCCCAAATTCAACAAAACTCATTAGGACTTGCAGCTGTGTGGAAAGAGCTTATCAAGAAAATTAGCTTTTGCCTCTTTGGCTCTTCCGCCAATAATTTTCATCAGCATGTGCTACTCTTCTTAAAATCTGTAGTTTATTATATCCAAAGTCAGTAAAATAATTCAGGTAAACTGAAGGTAAACTTTCAGGATTATAGGTTGAACTATAAACTCTAATTTGAATGATCTGAGAGGGGAAAAAAAGCTCTAGTTAATTGCTTTTTGATTATTCATAGAATCTTGAGATTTTAAGGTTAGAAGCAACCTTGAGGGTCTCTACTAATTACTGTTTCCTTGGGGAAGTCTTCAGCTGTGTCTGAAATGAGCCAATTAGCCTCTCTCACTGTAAGAAAACTTCCTCATTTATCTGGTCAACTTGCTCTCTTCCAATCTCTTCCTGAAATTTTGATCATGAATTCTACCTGGAAAGCATTCTTAGCTCTCATTTTACACATTAAATTCACTACAGTTCCTCTAATAGAGATCTCTATTCTATTCTGAGTATGATTGAGGCTAATGGCAATGGGGACAGCAAATAATAGTAAGCATAAGTATCTCACAAATAAAGAATTAACCAATATTTCTAAGTTATTTATTTGGAATAGAGCACAATTAACTGCAACTCTAGGATTTTAGAGTGGACAAATTATGGAGTCATAAGAACTGTAAACCACTGGAAGGATTCAGGGCTGCCACAAGATACACTGCTTTTCTTACCTAATGTGTACAATGTAGCAGTATACAGCAAAACTCCCTGGGTGAAGGGCTCCAGCACAACTTGAACTTTCCCTATAACACATGCAAACAAAGTAACTTAATCATTCGCACCCTCTTTTTTTTTCAAATAAGAAAAACATAGGCTGCTGGGCATTTGATTTTTTTGAACAGAAGCATTCGATGCAGAAGGATCACTGGCCTCCCAATTTCTACCTAAAAGGAGGTCGTAAAATTCCCAACCAGAAAGATGCCTTCTCTGTACCAGGAAAAGAACATGTTATGATGGTATACCAGGAATTATTCTGAAATCAACCTGTACAAGCAAATTTGCTACAATAATATCTTCCAATAGTTTTATCCATATATTTTCTAGTTATTGTTCCACAATTTATTGCTCTTCACCCAAGGCCCATTGTCTTGTCACGTGTGTACAATTTATCTTTTTGTGTGTTAAAAGGGCACACAGGCATATCTCCTTTATTACACTTTGTTTATTTGCACTTTGCAAACGTGTTTTTTACAAATCAGTGGTCTGTGGCAACCCTGTGTCGAGCTAATCTGTAAGCCATTTTTTCCAACAGCATTTACTCACTTCATGTCTCTGTGTTACACTTCAATAATCATTGTAATAATTCAAACTTTCTTGTCATTATTATGTTATGGAGATCGGTGATTAGGGATCTTTGATGCTATTAGTGTACTCGTTTTGGTATACCAAAACTAAACTCACAAGGCTGGGTGTGGTGGCTCACGCCTGTAATCCTAGCACTCTGAGAGACCCAGGCGAGTAGATTGCCTAAGCTCAGGAGTTTAAGACCAACCTGAGCAAGAGCAAGACCCCCTCTTTACCAAAAATAGGAAAACTAGCCAAGCATTATGGTAGGCACCTGTAATCACAGCTACTTGGGAGGCTGAGGCAGTAGGATCAGTTGAACCCAGTAGTTTGAGGTTGCTGTGAGCCGGGCTGTTGCCATGGCACTCTAGCCTGGGCAACTGATTGAGACTCTGTCTCAACACTCACACACACACACACAGAGACACTTACACGCAAAAGAACCAAACTGAACCGACAAAAGATGTAAAACTTAATCAATGTTGTATGGTTTCTAACTGCTTCATAGATTGGCAACGTTGAAATTAAAATTAAGCTAATTAATAATAAATGTTTAAATAAAAGGAAGAATTACACATCTCTCATTTTAAATCAAAAGTTAAGGATGATTAAGCTTAGTGACAAGGGCATGTCAAAAGCTGAGATGGGCCAAAAGGCAGGCCTCCTGTGCTAGTTAGACAAGTTGTGAATGCAAAGGAAAAGTTCTTAAGGGCATTTAAAAGTACTGCTTCAGTGAACATGATAATGCCAAGAGAGTGAAATAGACTTCTTGCTGACATGGAAGCAGTTTTACTGGTGTGGATAGAAGATCAAAACAGCCATAACATTCCCTTAAGTCAAAGCCTAGTTTAGAACAAGTCCCCCTCTCTTTTCAGTTCTGTGAAGGGTGTGAGAGATGGGGAAGCTGTGGAAGAAAAACTAGCAGAGGTTGGTTTGTAAGTTTTCAGGAATGGAACCATCTTTATAACACAAAAGTGCAAGGTGAAGCAGTAACTGCTGATGTAGAAGCTGCAGCAAGTTATCCAAAAGATATAACTGAGATCATCGACGAAGGTGGGTGGAGTAAACAACAGATTTTAACTGTGTACAAAACAGCATTATATTGGAAGAAGATGCCATCTAGGACTTTCATAGCTAGAGAGGAAAAGTCAATTCTTGGTTTCAAATCTTCAAAGGACAGGCTGACCCCAAATAAACTAAAACTAAATATCATTAAGTGTAAACTGATGTCTTCTTTCATAGAATAAAGAGACAAGTGATATTTGTTGGGGGCATGCTTGAATCTATGGTAAATATGGCAAATTTGCCTGTTTTCTAAATGCTATTTTGTTAGAAAAATAAATGCCACTGTTTTAAGATTTCCTTCAACTCAATATTATTCTTTAGTGAGATTTTATTTTTATCACTAAGTGCATTTTTTCTTTTAAACATGCAAATGAAATGATGGAGGACCAAGCTTTTTCTTTTAGGTAGGGACCATTTTTCATGTCTATTGTAATTGGTTTAAGTATCTCCTGATGCCACCTTGTTTTAAATGTATAGAATTTCATTATTTACTCACGTAATCATTTTTCTCCAGCTCTTTTTACTTCTTAAACTTGACTCATACATTTTGGCACAACTTAAATTTATATAGTTTTAAAATTTTATGTGTAAAAGAAAATATGTCCTCCTAGCGTGTTTCACTTTTATGGAGCTTAAGCACAGCTCTGATGGTTATTAGACCCAAAGGTAAGATCCTTTTGCTACTTTAACAATTTTTTTCTAGGATCTCATTATCACAGATTTCATTTTTAAAGTGGCTTTAATTACAATTAAGCATTTACTCTAAGAATTGTCTTAGGTAAACTCATCTGGTAGGAAATTCACATATCAATATTTCTTATAAAAGCAAGTAAGTTAAAAAAATTATGTATTCAAAAGATTTGCTCAGACCTTTTGAACTTGGTAGTTAGTAGAATTCCCTGTGTTTAAGGCACAGAACATTTATTTCTTTTACTTAATAGCTATGATAAGTAAAAACATGTGAGACTGTCTCATTTCCAGTTAGAGAACTAGAAAATGTTTTCCCCATTCATCTGGTAATGTGAGTATTATCACTTCTTTTAACATTCTGAGGGCAAGAAAAAAGAAACTTTGCAACAGTTAAAAAAGATTTAAGAGCTTTAAAAAAAATAAGGATATAAGATGGAGGAAAAAGTACTAAGGGGAGAAGGAAGAGGCTAGCTGAGTAGACTTTTAAGGGGAATTTGAATTTATCACTTATATGTCTGAAATCTAGGTATAATATTTACATGGTGGAGCTTCATTATCTAGGTACAATATTTAATGACTTGAAATATAGGAACATAAATAATATTCAAGGTCAGGCAATTAAGTTCACGAACTCATACTGGAGAAAGTGCTATATACCTCCTTGCTGAATATCACTATAGTCACCTTCAAAGCCTTGGGAAGCTATGCACTGATGTATGTGCCATCTGCAGGAGGGACGGGGCTCTGTTTGGCATTTAATATTCTTGTAGGTTTGTTTTAGATTGCTGTTTGAGGCATATGGTCAGTTACTAACTATTTGTGCAAGTAGAGAGAAGCAGTGATGTGGGTAACCCCCTGAGAATCTTTTATTTTTGTCTTTTAATGGGCATTTTTTGTTCACAGTCAAGATTTTTCAACTTTTCAATTAAAATACTCTATACACCTCAATTTGCAAAAGTTGTTTACAAAAAAAGGCTTATCCTTTCAACTTCCATCCGGTTTTCCAGCTCAAACATTGGAAATGCTAGGTTTATAGAACATCACATTTTACTTACTTTGATTTCAAACCATCATGAGGTAAAGTTTATGTCCTTTAAGCTCACTGTCTCTTAAATCCACACTTGTTTGGGTGGATGCGGACAAGAAAGATCTGACTGATTTTGGCTTACAAGGTGATTCCTTGTAGTAGTGGCATTATGTAACCTCTACTATACCTGGCTCTCATGAATTTTCCTTCTCTATCTGCTTCTTCCATAAAATAATAGCTAAAACATTAATTTACCTTATGGAAGACTTTGTAAGTAATTAAATGTGCAAGTAGCCTAGAAATTACTTTATGCAAAGTAATTTCATAATTGACTGTTGTCCTTAATTATCACTCTTTCACCAAATGTGAGCTACGTGCTTGTGGCTGGGTGCAGCTCCAGGCATGGGGGTGCAGGAGTGAGCAGTCCCGGCTCACCGTGGGCCCCCACCTGCTGGGGAGACAGGCAAAGCACACTCCAACTAAATGTTCGATTGATATGGGAGGGCGAGGTGGCAGCAAAAGTAAAGCATGGCAAAGCAATGGGTGACTGGATGGGACAATATTTTAGACAACTTTATACTTTGAGTGCCTTGAATGTAATGAGGGAATAAAACTCATGCAAGTCTAAGATCAGTTTCTTAAAGGGAAAGAACATGTGAGATTCCTACAGAAGGAGCAATTATGTTGGAGAAACAGCACAGAGAAGGTGGAGATGAGACTCAAGGAGCCTGGTGAAGGAGACCCGGCATGAACAGGGACCCAATCATGGAGGGTCTGACGGGACATGAGAAGTTCGGGCTTTGACTATAAGTGGGATGGACCATCATTTAGGGTTTTAGGAAAGGTGATATGATTGACACTTAGTGGGAGAATTTCAAATACTTGTCCAAGATTGCACAACAAAGACATGACTCGGCTGGGATCTTTTAACTGTTGAACTCATGCAATATAATGTGGTAATGAAATAAATTTAACGAGAAACATATTCTCTGACTTTTGGAGGAACCTCATGCTTGACTTTGGGTTAGTCCAACCACTCTTCTGTTGCTTGAGTTCACCCTCTATCATTTCTGCTGACTACTTTTGTAGCCTTTTCCTAAACGTGAGGAAGTTTTACATCTCCTTAGCTGGAATCCAAAGCACTTCTGTCCTGTTCTGAATGTGAGATGATTTTTTATTATGTTGACCTGTGTATTAGTTTGCTTAATTGTCAGACAAAGTATTAGTGGGTGCCTTAAACAATATAAATGCATTTTCTCCCTGTTCTAGAGGCTTAAACTCTAAGACCAAGCTTTCATCAGGGTTGCTTCTTCCACGGCTTCTCTCCTTGGCTTGCAGGTGGTTGTCCTTTTCTCCTATGTCCATGGTCTTCCCTCTAGGTATATGTGAATCTTAACATCTTCTTACAAGGACATTAATCATATTGGATTAGGACCAACCCTAACAACCTCATTTTATTTTAATTCTCTCTTTAAAACCCAATTCAAAACAGTCATATTCTCAAGCACTGGGGAATAAGGTTTCAACATATAAATTTTAATGGGGCAAGTTCAGGGCATAATAACCCCAAATCACTATTTCCATACCTACCCCACACTTGCTAAGGTTCTCATCAGATAGACACATGGAAAAAAATGTGAACTGAATCACAGCTTCCTCACTTTTTTTTTTTAATAATTTTATTGAATCATAATTATGTACATTGGTGCAATCACAGGGCACGATTCATATACATTCAGAAATATTTTGATCATACTGTTACAGATATCCTTCATGGCATTTCCTTGATCACTATATA
>CAUYON010151733.1:0-17351 GCA_963573935.1 Arctocebus calabarensis | reverse complement strand
ACATTTTCAATGTCAACAGAAAATGGGTTATGGAAAAGCTGTATGTCCTGTTCATGGAGATGAAGCTCTTTAAATCTAAATTGGAACTCCTTTTGCAACTTTTCCAGTGAATCCACACATGTTTTGTTTGGGAATGCAACCACTGGTTTTTCTGCTAACAGATTTTGTGGCCCCAGGACGAGTCCGCTGCAAAACAGGACAGGCAGCGGGCAGCGGAGGTAAAAACATCCCGCGGGCCAGATAAATGTCCTCTGCGGGCTGCATGTGGCCTGCAGGCCATAGTTTCAGGACCCCTGGTCTAGGTTATACTATAGGTCTATAGCATTCAAAACAGCATGGTATTGGCATAAAAAATAGAGACATATCTATGGAACAGAATGTCAGGAAATCAGTTCTGATACACTATGAGTCTACTTCCTAGTGATCTTGTGGGGCAAGAGACTGATGGAAAATTATTGTGAAAGTTATAGAGAGCAAATCAACAAAGACAAAGAGATAGTTTTAAGAGCAGTGCGGATTCAAGAGGTAGCACACTCTTCAACATCAGGCTTCCAGTATACCACCTTAAGTATCAGGCTAGCTCTGTTGTATTTATTTCATACATCAGTGTTACAGTCATAAATCCAATGAAGGTAAGGAAAACAATCCTGTCAAGGTTTTGCTGCACTTGCATTTCTACTCTACTAATTAGACTAATTATACAACTAATTACGTCAATTGTATGGATTTACTTGCTACCTTTTATTGTTTTAAGGTATTTGTGATCTTAATACAAATAGAGTTTTAACAGAATAGCCAATTAGAGGTTGACTCAAGGAATAAAGCCTAGCTGATCGCAGTCACATGTCACAAACATGATGTTTTAATACTTTGACAGCCTTGTGTCCCGACAGACTCCTCTGGTCAAACTAAAGTGATAGAAGAAAAGATATATTTTATCTCCTTATCTGGTCTGGAGCAAATCTTCCTGTTTCGAACAAAATTTAAAGATTCACGTTCTTTACTCCCAAAAAGGACTCTCCAGGAGCACACAGCCCCGCCCTGGCAGAGAATGGCCTCAAAGCCTGCAGCCTACAGCCCTGCAGTAGCTGTGAGGAGAGGGGTATATTCAACACACTAGGCTTCAGAATATTAAAGTGATAAAGTCTTGAAATTTGCACTCAAAGCCAGGAAATTGCATCTGAATCAATCCTCTACTGCTGTCTCCCCATGTCTATACTCTGCTATTCTATTCTTAGTGATATTTCTAATATACTAATAATTAATAACCGAATATTGTTTTGTTTTGTTTTGTTTTGAGATAGAGCCTCAAGCTGTCACCCTGGATAGAGTGCTATGGCATCACAGCTCACAGCACCCTCCAATTCCTGGGCTCAAGTGAGTCTCCTGCCTCTGCCTCCCAAGCAGCTGGGATTACAGGTGCCTGCCTAAACACCCAGCCATTTTTTGGTTGCAGCTGTCATTGTTGTTTGGCGGGCCCGGGCTGGATTTGAACCCACCAGCTCAGGTGTACATGGCTAGTGCCCTAGCCCGTCGAGCCACAGGCGCTGAGCCAAGGTTCTAAACTTATAAAATCATTATTACTAGTAATGAAAGCATATCAAGATATAACTCTTCTCTTAAGTATTCCCACATGCACTCTTCAACAGAACAGAGAATCTGGAGATAAGCAGCCTTATACATCCATCTGATTTTTGACAAAGCAAACAAAAGCATACACTGGGGAAAGCATCCTTATTTGATAAATCGTATTGATAGAAGTCGTTAGCCGTGTGTAAGAGAATGAAACTAGACATGCACCTCTTATCTTACAAAAATGAATTTTGATGGATAAAAGATTTAAATCTAAGACATGGAATTATAAAAAGCCCTAGAAGACAGTGTGGGAAAAACTCTTAATCTTATTTATTGGCTAAGAGCAAGAATTTATGAAGACCCCAGTAGCAATCACAGAGGTAACAAAAATAAGCAGAATCGGAGGAATGGAATTGACTGACCTATGACAAATAATTAAGATAGGTGAAAGTTTAAATGCACAAAAATTGTGACAAAGTATTAACACATTATACTTGTTGCATCTTTTTTTCTCTCAGAAAATACAGGGCAGGTTATTTAAAGAATCTTGTGCAAACAAGATATTTTGATTATTGGTTGTTTGTTTTAGACAATAAATATATGTGTATCCTCTTATAGAAAAAAGAAATTATTTAGAGCTTAATGAGTTTTTCTAAATACCTAAATTATTTCATGACAGTGCTATTGATGTAGGAATAAGCATGAAACTAAGGTTCTGTTTCTAATACTTAGTTCATTAAAAATTCATGAATTATGGTGTTCCATGTCTGTATCCTAACACTTTGAGAGTCAGAGTCAAGAGGCTAAATTTAGGTTAGCAGTTCCAGAACAACCTGAGCAAGAGCAAGACCATGTCTCCGCACACACACACACACACACACAAAAGAAAAAAAAAATTTAGCTAGAGATGGTGGGACATACCTCTAGCACCAATCTCTTGAGTCTAGGAGTTTGAGGATTTCCTCTGGTCTAGATGAAAACGTGAGATTCTGTCTGAAACAAACAAACAAAGAATTCAAGAACCAACTTAAATTTATTAAAATTTATAAAACTATATTCCATGGTTTGAATGTTCATGTTGAAACTTAATCTCCAGTGTAACAGTATAAGAGGTAAACTGGATCATGAGATCTCTGTCCTCATGAATGGATTAATGCATCCATAGATTAATGGGTTAATGGATTAATAGATTACCTTGACAGGGGAACTGATGACTTTGTAAGAAGAAGAAGCAGAGAACATGACCTAGCACATTAGCACACTCATTCCTCTCACTCGGGGATGCTGAGCACCACGTCTGAATGCAGATCAGTCCCCACAAACAAGAAGGTCCTCACCAGAAGGGTTTCTGTGACCATGAATTTCCCAGACACCATAATTATAATTAATTTATTTATTTTCTTTGTAAATTATCCAGTTCCAGATATACTGTTTTACTCAACAAAAAATGGATAAATAGAAAAAAACAAACACCATGACTTATCAGGTTATTTTGCTGAATGAAATAGTTTATTGCAGGATAAATTTGGCACTCATTGCTAACTCACATGATTTTTAGTTTGTCCTGACTGTTCAATTCACCTCCATGTGTTGGCTTATTTCCCAACGCTTCTTCCAAATCCTCACAAATGCTACATGAGTCTTTGTGTGTAAATAGCATATATTTAGAAATTATTTGGTCCTTTTGCTCTTTTCAATAATAATTTAATACCACATTGAAAATACACTTATATTAATTTTTAGCTCATCCTCAGAATGAAAAATTGAAAAGAACACTGGCGGTCTGGGAAGGATTTTGTGAAATACCTTTTCACAGGTTCTACAGTGGATGAAGTGAAAACTCACAAGTTGATAGATTCGGATTGCTCCAGCACAAAATGATAGTCCAGATAATCACTTTAATTCTTTACCTAGCAGAGAAAGAGCAGAGAAATGGTATACAGAATTGGTACTTGGACCTTCAGAGGGTAGATGGTCTACAATAATCAGAAAAAAAGAAAACTGCTTCCTCATGGAAACACCAATGAACCATCTGAAGACAGAAAAGGAATTTATTTAGAAGTTTTATTTACTTTAAATGGTGAAAGAAGGAGTTGGAAGAAGACTGAATTCACCAGAAGATAAAGACAGGTGAGGTATTTTAAATGGCAAGTGACAGGAGAAAAGAAGAAAACTAAATAAAGAAATACAGAGAGGAACGGGAAAACTGGATACAAAAATTAAATTCAGGGGGAGAATCTCAGAATTGGATGGTTATAAAAAAAAGACGCTGTAGCAAAAGATTGGCCATGTTTTAATATTCAGACGGCATCAAAATAGTTTTAGCTTACACTTTTCAAAAAGTTATGGTTTGAATTCAATATCTTTTATATTTTGGCTCCAACAGTTGTGGGTTTTTTAATTTCCATTTCATTTGCAGGTTTTTAAAGTTGGCTGCAAAAATCTGTTCCCAAACAAAACTCAGACCTATCAAAAGAATTAAATATATTTTATGTACCCTCAAGACAGTTTTATCTCTCCTCAAAAAAATTAAAAGTGTGGTATTACCAACTTCCTACTCCTACACATGCTTAAGATAGGAAAAGATTTGATGTCAAACATTATGAATGTCATTTGTCCTTCAGTAAAATGAAATAAACATTTAACCAGATTGAGATACTGATGTTTATAAAGAATTTCATATTTGCTGATATTTTGTCAGATGTGTTTTTATGATGTATTTATAAGTAATGGGCCTATAATATGCAAATATACTGCTGAAGCATATTTCTAACATGCTTGGAAAGAGTTGCTGTGCTTTACAGCATGTGCTGGTGAATTTTATTAACAGCATCTAAGATGGGGCTAGCCATATCTACCTGCCTGACAGAGAATATGTACTATAGATATTTTATTCTTAATTTACATTCACATTCAAATTAATACTTTGCATGTAAGTAATAAGCAGTTTGGCAAGTCATGCTCTATTATTATATAGACTAAGACAATTGGATTAAGACAATTGGTAACTTTATTCTTTAAGAAAAAATAATAGAAGAGATATTAGATAGAGTTAACAGGTAAATGATCAGTAAATAAACATATCCAGACTTACATGAATTTTGGTTAACCTACATGGCTTAAATTAATTAATATGTATTGGAGCCAAACATGTTTAGCAACATACATTCAAAACCATATGTTGATTTGACAGTGCTTTATTAATACAATTATATCTATTAAACCACAATTTTCTTAATTTTATATATCATAGGAATTTTTATGTATCCATATCAAAATCTCTCAAGTACATTAGATACTCAATAAATACTGAAAATTGAAATACTGAGCTGTATTCTAATAGTGAAGTCTCTTAAATGATATTATCCATGCTCAAGCATAAATAATTTATTTTTAAAGACTGAAATATAGCCTAAATGCCTGATAATGAATGTTTGTTGAACAGATAAACTGATAATTAGAAAATAATTCTTACTTTGAAATTAAGTTTTCCTTATGCATATATTCAATATAATTAATATTTACTATGGTTTATTAGATATCATATATTTAAAAAATGTAAGATAAATAAATGTATTAAATACATGCATTTAATTAATGTTTTAAGTTTTACTTCATCTGTTGATACAATGTTTTATTAGTGATTTTCATCACTGATTTTTGTAGCCATAGTTACTATATTCCTTACCAATACATAATAAATGCACAGATTCAAAAAGTGCAGTAAAATACCAAAAATGTGGGAATCTCTTCAGCTAATTTTCATTGCTTTGGAAGTATTCTTACTTCCTGTATTTGTTGTTTTAATTTTAATCAAAGGAGTATCTCTCCTCCAAAGGAGATGAGGAGTCGGAATTACATCACCCACCGTGGCACCCTGCCATACCTTCTGGTTTATGTGTATTACGTCAGTATTTCTTAAATAGCATTTTTGTATTCTCTTTGGTAAAAGAAATAAATTTTTGTCTTATATGGATATATTTAGTTATGAATAATTATGTGTTCATGTTAATATGTTCAAAAAAACTTATAACCAACAAATTTTAAGCAGCTCTGCTTTGATTGTTCAAAGTAAAGGCTATATGGTAATTCAACAAAGCCATTTTATTTTACTTTTTCTTGTTTTAAGCTATTCATAATAAGATTTACTTTAAATATAACTGGTAGTATATTTTAAAGATAATTTTTACTAATTTCATATTGCGCAAATATGTGACCATAGCATAAAACCTTTACAAATTAAAAACAGAATATAGAAATGAAAGTTTTTCACATGCAAAGCTAAATAGTGTTAACATATTGGTTGTGTGTGCTTCCTACTTCTATGTTCCTGCAGACTTTTTAATAAGTTAGAAGTCATACCGTTTTTTAAAATATTACAGAATTCTTTTGAGTTTTACATAACGGAAGCATACAAGCATTATTTCAATGATAGAAATTAATCCAATTTCTTATTTAGCACATTATTAGAAATACTTCAAAATAGAATGTCTTAAAAATGATTATGATATACTCATGCCATCTGTCCCAGTTGCAGAATAAGTTAGTCTTGCATATTTTATTTTCTATTTTCATTGGTGAAGACACATCTTAATGCAATATCGAGTTTTTGTTTATTTCAGGAAGTTGACTAAATTTCTATTTTTTTTGATCACTGGTATATATCTCTCTTATGTGACTTGCCATGATATGTTTTTTGATAATTTATTTTTGAGATTATTTTTCTTTATTTATTATAATATTTTTTAAATATCTAAGAACACACATTGATTGTAGAAAACTACTGTATCATTCATGTTAAGTAAATAGTTTTGAACACATTCGTAAATCCTCCTTCACACAAAAGTACTATTTTTCTTTAGAGTGTTGGACTAATTTCAATTTTTGGTGGGATATAACTATACTACTTTATTTTCTTTTTAAGAATCTGAACTAGAGATAATGTGTAGTTTTAGAGGAGGTATATAATAATTATGTTAAAATAAATCTGTGGTTGTTTTTGTTTCATTAATTTTTATAATAATTTAGGCTCAATAAAGTAATTTTATTTAATTTTATTAAATTTGAGTCATTTAATGGAAATGCAAGGTATCTGCTATTTTCTCATGAACCTTAACTACACATAAAGTTTTCTAAAATTCTTCAACAATATCGTTTTCTTAATCATTGCATATATAAGAAGTTTACTGCTTTATGATCATTTTCTATAAATTTTAGCTGATTATTTTAGTTATAAATACTACCAATTTTGTGCACTTATTTTATAATTACTTATCTTTCTTATTAACTTCAATATCTTCTGCTTCTGTAATAGATAATCATGTGATTACCAAAATTACACAATCACCTCCTCCTTTTCATTATATTATAATTCAAAAGTACATTTCTTAACTTGTCAGCTAAAGCTTCTATACCACTGTGATATAATAACAGTAAAAGGGAACACTTGTATGATTACTATATCTCATGTTGATTATCCCTAGCTGTTCAAGGTTGAGTACAATCCTGAAATTTGAATTTTAAATAATTTTTCCCATATAAAAGATGTATTTTGAATCCCATTTTTCTAATATAAAATTAATACTTTTCAAATCAGGAGTAGACCTAACATTTTTTAAAATACATTTTATCATCTGTTTTCAATGACCAATTGATAATTTTGTTATTAGTTTCTGCAGTTTTTATTTTAAGGATAAAATGTGTCACTTCTGTTGTATTATTCCTGATGTTTTACCTAGGTGTTTTTGCAGACTTATTTTGCTATTTTTCATATGTAATTTTATTTTAATTTTACTCATTTATATTAATAAGGAGCTTTACTTATGAATTTATTTCCTCGTGTTCCTAATATACTTTGATATAGAGAAGGTGCCATGAAATTTTTAGTATACAACATTCAAATTATTTCTATCATTGATATCTCTAAATATTTTAGCATATAATTTATAGGTACCTTAAAAATAGAATTTTCAGTTCATATACATAATATTTAGACTATTCTAATTTAGGTCTCTATTTTTCTCTATGTTTTATATATTTTACACTATCCATGAATGATCAGTATGTTATTGGTATTTCTAAGTATTATAAAACTTTACAATTCCTATTTACATATTTTTCCATTTTAAGTAACATATGTATGGAATTTTATCAAGTTTTATAACAATCGACTGAAAGATCAGTTTAGCAAAATTGTTTATCCTTGAATTTATCCTTAGTATAGCATCTGTGGTCTTTCATATCTGGATTTTTCAGAGGATTTCCAATTTAAAAGGATAGGTAATTCTAGAATGAATAGTAGTCTATATAAAGGTACAGTTAACTTATGATTTTTCTTTTGGATAAATTAGTGGAAGTATATGTTATGTATCTGGGGCTCAATTACAATAATAGACACTATTATGGGGTGTGATACATGCTCCAAATTGAATTCCAAATAAGTTAAATAATTTTTGTCATACATAATCAAAGGATGGGAGTATTTCTTAAATTATTTTACTATATTTTATTGCTATCTACAAAAATGTCTGCAAATTTAAGAAGTCAAAGACATTTGTTCTAAGTAGTATTATTTGAGATATAAATTAGATTGAAAAATGTTTATTTATTAGGATTTTATACTTATTCCCTTTTCAATTTTCATTTCCCATCTTAATTTGCCTTGCGCTAGTTGTCTGATACCTTATTTAGAAACCAGCCCCTTCTCTTTAGCGTGTCATTCATAGGAATTTCAAGATGGATATATGGTCCAGGTAAGCATCGTACACCACTGCAGGTGTTGGAAAATAAGAAATCTGAAATGAAGGAGGACTAATCAAAACTCATCTCTATAGTTCAATGGCATGAAGGTAATATAAGGACTTCTCTGGGGTTACTAGGTCAAAAGAATGTACAATTTAGTCCCTTTGGAGAAAGCTAAATGCACTCTGAGAAAATGAGGCCAACACAGAAGAGGAAGGGAAGCTGAGAAAAGAGAAAGGGCAAGAGTTTAGATAGAGGTGGTAAGGAAGAGAAAAGATGGGTGAGAGACACTTAATTCCATTATATATGCCTCTGTATTCTTCTGGGGATAGGGTTATACTTTCTTCTGCACGTGCAATTATATGAACCAACATAGAAAACTATCATTTCAGCTTTGAACTAGTTCAATGTGAGTCCATGTATGTGTTACAAATAGTGTCCACAGATGTACAAAATTGGTATCAAAAACACTATTGTTAAGAGAGAATTCTAAATTATAGACCTGGCTAATGCAAGTTCAGAATGTAGGAATAAGGATTTCTCTATCTGACTGAGATTTTAATAACATGTTTTATGTAGCAATAAAATTGCTGATTAAGTCTACATTTTATACTTTTAAATGTAGATAGTATCTAAGGTTTTTTGGGGAAAGTAAAGAATAAAAAGTTTACATTTGGGAATCCACCGTTGTATGTATTTTTTGGGGGGGGTCTCATTTGGTCAGTATGAAATCAGAGAGAAAAACTTATAGGCATAGTAAAAGAACTTCCCCTTCCCCCACCCCCACTGTGTCATTAATTGTCATTAATTGTCCTCATTTCAAAATTGAGTACACGGGATTCATGCTTCTCCATTCTTGTGATGCTTTACTAAGAATAATGTGTTCCACTTCCATCCAGGTTAATACAAAGGCTGTAAAGTCTCCATTTTACTTAATGACTGAATAGTATTCCATGGTATACATATACCACAGCTTGTTAATCCATTCCTATGTTGGTGGGCATTTAGGCTGTTTCCACATTTTGGTGATTGTAAATTGAGCTGCAATGAACAGTCTAGTGCAAGTGTCCTTATGATAAAAGGATTTTTTTCCTTCTGAGTAGATGCCCAGTAATGGGATTGCAGGATTAAATGAGAGGTCTAGCAAAGAGGACCTCAAATATCACATTAAGACACATTTCTTGCTTAGTGTGCTAATCCTCACCCATAAGGTTATTAGTAATCACATAATCTATCGAACAGCATAGTCACACAACTCATCTGTGCTCAACTCTTAGCCATGACCATGGAAGACGGGGAATGCACACAGCTGATATGACCAGTGGGTACAGTTAAGGGCAAATAGACAAAGGACCCACCTCACTTCCTAGGAAATTCTTGTCACTCCTAACAAGGAAAAAGTCAGGCAAATATACTTGCTTTTTTGGAGTTTATTTATGCTGATCATCCTATTTTCATTCAATTGCATTACACTGAATGAAAAAAGATGAATAATATCTTGGTATTGAAGTAGAATGAGTACTATCCAAAAAGTGGAGATTTGGTACAATAAATAGGTATAAGGTATATGTTTGTGGAAAAGGGAAAATTTACCACTTTTCCTTCAGCTTTTATAATAAAAAGTGGCATTGTGGTAGGCCCCACAATGTGGTAGTTATTATTGAAATTGTTTTTAAAGGGAAAAGATGCCACTGCCCAAGGAAGGATTTCCTTTAGATCAAGATCTTTCTAACTCTATATGACTCTACTAGAATTTATAGTCATATAATACCAAGCTCTCTAATCAAATCACAGGGATGTCCTTCTGAGGAAATTTGCCTAACCATAATACTTCATGTCTCTGGCAAGAGTGATTGCTGTTAAAAGTGATCAGAAAAAAAGTAGAATCTTTCAATGCAATATATAAAAATTAGAATTCCAAAGAGTACACTCTGATGAGGATGTAAAAAGTCACACCTAATGAATTATCCTTATATTTTACAAAAAATTTTATTTATTTATTTATCTATGTAGAGGATCGTGCATCTCACACTTTATTGAGATGAGGTCTTTCTATGTGACCCTAGCTGTTCTCAGGCAATCATCACACCTCAACCTCCCCGAGTGCTGAGATTACAGTTCTGAGTCATTGCATTCATCCATTTACTCCATTGTTAAAGAGTCATTTTGGAAAGTTTTATGAAATATTAAAATGTTTGAAATTTTGTTTCAGTTTTTGTTTAATTTTTGCAATTTATTACAAATTATTGCAAATTTAAAATTTGCACATATTGTGAATATCACATAGTCACATAATTTTACATACATTTATAATCATGTAGTCAGACATACTAGAAAAAGAGTATTTTATCAAGAACACTGTCACTCTGGTGCTTTCGTATTGGACTGTTGGCCTCCAGAGCTGTGAGAATAAAATGTTGTTTCAGGTCGTGTTAATTTGTTATAGCAACTTGAACATCAGGATACTTTACACGGGCAAATTCTTGATGAACACTGCTCAACCCAAGCACCTAGCTTGGGGCATGCAATTATTCCATAGCTCCCATTTAAAATTACTAAAAGCATATTAATCTCTCTGTATAATTTTTAGATTTTTGGTTAGTTTCATTTTATTACCAGTTTCAAAAAGTAATATACCAAGGCATTGAAACATATATAATTTGTTCTTCTAAACCTTGATTTTGAATTTAGAATGTATGTCTCCTTCACTCCACTCAAAATAATAATACATACCTTTTGGAATTGCTGTAAAGATTAATTTAAAGTACCATGCAAAGTTCTTAGCACAATGACTCTCATTAATGAATGTTGTTATCTTTGAATGTGCTGATGAAGTTATACTGATGTACTTAGTAGAGGTTATAACTGAAGGTAAATCCCTAAACCATGGGAACCCTGCATTAAATCTCTGACTCTTGAAGTTCTTTCAGAAGGCAAACAGATTTTCTCCTATGGGGAAGGCTCTGATCATTGAGGGTATGAGCATATGTTTTATGAACTTAATATATTTTTTCTAATGTATGTGGATTGGTACAAAGGTTTTACTTCTAGGAAGTCTTTTTTTTTAATCTGTGTTTACAGAGGAAGACTATTTTTGGTTGAATTACAAATACATGTTAAAATGCATACTTCTTAATCAATAAATAACGTATCTGAAAAGGAGAAGAGTATTTCATCTTCCTTTAAACCTATGGTAAATTACCAAAATGTAACTTTTGCAATTTGAAATGTATTCCTAATAAGTGATTGTGACCCTCATTGAAGAGTATGAACTGACAAGATAGTTAAAATAAATATAATTACCAGCCTCAATTCGAGTCAAGGTGTGCCCATTAAAATTTACTCCTATGTATGACTCAGATCACGCACAAATATTTTCTTTCTTCAATATGTATATGTGTGTTCACAGATTAAAAATCACATACACATTTATAACAGCAATAACAATATATTTATAGTGAGAGGTATTAGAAAATGTATTAATGGGAGAAGAAAACAATCAGAATTTGGAGTTTATGCAGCATCAATGTAGAATAATATTTTAATTAACATACTATTTTGATTATAATTGGAAATTCAGGGACCTGGACTGGGATTCATCTCAAATCTTAAATTCTTTTCTAACTGATTTGTGTACCCTCTAAATGATAGGAAATAGAAAAATGAGAAAGAAGCATATCTTTCTTTCAAAATTTATGATGTACAGGAAGAGAAATGAGTCCGCAAATGACTATAATTAAACCTGAGCCAGAGAGAATGTCAGCTAAAGTCCAAAGACACACTGAAATTCAATTAAATTTGGCAGCCATTAGTAAAATTTTTATGAATGAACTAAAGTTTTTCAGAGGATGCATTAAGCAAGAATAAGAGAGGGAGAGAGAGAGTGACAAAGACAGACACAATGGCACAGCTAAAGAAAGAGGGAGAATAAAGTTCATTAAAATTGCATGACTGATAGAAGGACAGCGTTAAAACACTCAAATGCTATAGAAGCTATGTTGCAAGTAAAGCCCTGCTAGGTTCAAAGAGCACAGATTTTACTTGAACCATTTATTTCATTCATATTTTCTAAAATATCTCATGACTAAATGTACGAGAGATATTTTGAAAAATTAAAATGTCTATTCTTTAATTTCTGCAGATGAGTCTGCTAAATAGATCTTCCTGTTTAAGCTGTTTGAAAAAACATTTTATCATTACCTTAAGAAGTTCTTTTCAGGGAACTAAATTAGTTTAGAAATAGGATTGGTAACTTGATATGAAAGTATCTATTTCAGTCTTTGAAAGGAAGATGACATCTAAACCAGACACGCAGCCTTCACCAACAGATAAGTCTCTAGGCTCAGATGTTTTTGTTGATATGTTGTTGATATGTCACTTGCATTATGTCTTTTGCTAGTTTGAAGGATGGTCTTTCATAAATCTAATTTTGGACTCTTTATTAGCCTTTAATTTTTCTCCCTCACTAAATATTCATGTCATATATCATTACTTTCAGAAATGTAATTATGAAATACCAGTTTATCTCACATTTTACTGGATATTTGTTTTGCTATATTTTATATACAAACATATAACCAACAGATAAAGTATCAAGGAACATAAGGGAAATGTTCATAGAAGATTTAAAAGAAAACAGTAGTACTATTGAAACCACTGGATCTGCCACCACAATCAAATCCCTGTCTTTCCCCGTGGCCAGGATATTCGCTAGTCTGTATTTTGTACTCATTTTCTGCTTTTTTCTAATATGATTTTTGGGATACAAATCTCAAAATTATCAACGTCCAAATGCAATTTTTTAGTACCCTTAAAAAAGCTGCTAAGCTGCTAATTTACAAAGACCTAAGATCCCCTTTCCAGAATTTGTTTTGTCCTCAAGACATTAGGACAATATTTTCTCACTATGCTAATTTTGGCCTCCCTCCATCCCCCTCCTAGGAGATTTCCCTTCCTTTTATGAAAGCTTAGCAACATATTTTACATTACATTTGTCGGCCAGGTGCAGTGCCACACACCTGTAATCCTAGCCTTCTAGGAGGCAAAGGCAGATGGACTACTGGCCCTCGGGAGTTCAAGACCAGTCTGAGAAAGAATGAGACCCTGTCTCTCCTAAAAATAGAAAATCTAGCCGAGTATGGTGGCAGGTACCTACCATTGCAGCTACCTGGGAGGCTGAGGCAGGAGAATCACTTAAACCCAGGAGCCCGAGGTTGCTGTTAGCTAAAATGATACCATTGCAGTCTAGCCTGGGGTGCGAGAGTGAGACTCTGTCTCAAAAAATAAATAAATAAATAAAAATTACATTTGCTATATTTTAGCCACATTCTATGCGACTTAATTTAAGTATATCTGGTCCAGAATTCTGCAAAAATAGAAGATATTTGATATAATATTTCTGTCTCCTTCCGGAGATTATGGAAAATAATTATTCTTCAGTAAAATTTATTATTTGAATATTGATGATACTTTGTATGATATTCCTTGCCTTCAGCAAACACATATTAAATCTGCAATCAAATTTTAAGGAAATGAAATTCTCACAGTGAAGCTTATTTTAACTTCTAATCACTACTTCAACATACGGGTATCATTAGATGCATACAGGCATGGTGGTACGGCCCCCTTATACTTGGTTTTGCTTTGTGGTCTCAGTAACCTGACATGAATCATAGTTTGGAAATATTAAATAGAAAATGCTAAAACAATTCATAGGGATGACATGTGGCAGCATTCTGTCAAGGACTCTTGCCCCATCCCCCTCCGTCCCATCTGGGATGTGAATCTTCTCTTTGCCCAGCATGTCCGTGCTGTAAACTTTACACACCAATTAGTCATTTAGTAATCACCTTGGTCATCAGATCGACTGTTACAGTTTTGTAGTGATTGTGCCCTAGTAATCTTTATTTATTTAATAGTGACCCCAAAGTATAAGACTATTGCACCTAATTTATTAATTATACTTTATCATAAATATGTGTGCATCAGAAAAAAAAATCTCTATCAGGGTTGGTAGTATTAGTGGTTTCAAGTATCCACTAGGGTGACAAATCTTGGAACCTATCCCCCTTGGAGGAGGTGACACTACTGTGTTTCGTGAAAAAACTATTCCACATGAAACTGTGGGTCAAGTAATTCCTAGATTATGATATTCTTACATATAAACTGGTTTTGTTATATGAAAGTAAGTTAATTCAAGGATACCTTTAAAGACTATTTTTCCAATTAATTTACATTTTAATTTACTTTTTAGCCATGTAGAAAAAAGCAGAAATGCCTTTATCCATGATATGCTCCAGGGATACCATAGAAAATAAAATACATTACCTTAACTAAGGAGCTTACAGTTTAATGTAGCTACTCTGAATTTTTCTATTATAATTTACATAAGAAGCTGGAGTTCATATCCATGACTTCTTCAGGCTTGGAACTATTTTTTACAAGAGGTTCCCACTCAAGAAGGACATTGAAATTTAACAATAAAATATTTTATAGACATCACATTTTAAAAATAATAATGGTGAAATTATTAAAGAAGTAAAATTTTTGTGTGTTACAAAAATTTACTAAACATCTTATATATATTCTAAAGAATATTTAGTACAATGTGGCTAAAATTTGGTGGGTATAATATTTTAGGCCTGGAAAAGTCCAACTTATATCATCTAGTGCAACTCTATTGCTTTAGAAATGAAAAAACCGAAGAAGATGCTTGCCTAAAATTTACAGATTGGTCCTGTGGAATTATTGTGTGTATTTTGAATGATTTAGATCAAAATGAAGTTATATTTGTCAATTTTATTGATGACAGAAAACATCAAGAGGCATAATGTGATGGATGACAAAATTAAGATTCAGAAAGCCCTGACGGAAGACACCAAAGTACTGAATTCAAGAGGATCATGTTTGACAAGGATGAATATCAATGTATGAACTTAGGTTAAAAAAAAATCTGCACATACAATTCTGAAGTGATAACAACTGGTTTTACTGTAGTACTAGTCAAAAGGCACTTTTACTTTTGGTTGAGTATGAACCAGTAAAGTTGTATAATTTTTAAACAGTTAAGGAATTCATGGAAATACAGTGTTCAACATCAGAAAGATAACTCTTGGAAATGATTCCAGCTAACAGATCAAAGAGTATACTTTTCCTGGTCATACTATTAGAGGTCTGATATATTGATTGTCTTTCTGAAGGAAATATCGAGAATTGTGAGAAATCAAGTAACTTCATGATATTTAGATAATTTAAGAAATAATGCACACTTAGCCTTGAAATAATGCATCATAGAGTTAACATGAAGAATGCTACCAAATAATAAAGAGATTTCTTGTGCAAAGGAGTTTTAACGCAATCTCTCTCTCTTTTTTTTTAGCAAACAGAAAAAAGCAGGAGAGATTAATGAAGAATGTGTCCATAGTGTATAGGATAAAATTAGTCCTGTTTAGAAATCAGAAAGCCTAGAATTATATCCGCCCTCTCAGTTATTGAATGTGACATCTTGAAAAAATTACAACATGTATCAACTATGATTTTATCTATCAACTGAAGATAGTAATACCTACCTTGCTTATTTTACAGGTTGTAATGTAAGTAAAATGAAGTCACAGGGGTATTTTGCAAGTAATTCCTCTATAAATAGCAACTTTATGGTAATTTTGGTTCAGTAAAAGGGAAAAAGAGAATGGCTGTCTGGGTAACACGACACCAGGGTGGCTTCTGTATGATTTAGAGCAGAGGACAAATGAGATGAGAGATCCACAATGTTCTAAAGAGGAGCTTCTTCAGAAATGCTATGTATTAGGAGGTTTCTGAGATACCTGTCAAGGCTAAGATTTTTATTTTCTAAAGGGAATAATTACACATTTCACAGGATAAGTAAAAATATTTATTTTGGATGAATTTCTCTTCCAAGAAGTAATCCAGATCCTAGGTTGTCACTCAGAATTCTCACGTCAAATGAGTTGGCTGTTTATAAACTACTTCGGCAATATACTAATGCTTTTAATAATTTTATGTTTATTTTAGAAGACTGGCACTAATATCAACACATTGCTTAGTTGTGTAACAAAATGAACACTGAAAGAAAAGATATGTATTTGAACTTGATGACACTTAGGTGTCCATAACATTTGGATTATTAGAGGATTATTAAATTTGGTGTCAGAGAGTCCTTAGATGCTAAATAAGCCAATCACATTCTCTATTCAGAGGTAATCATATGTAACGAAATATGAAAGTTCACTATGGTTTTTCAAATATTTTAAGAGCAGTCTGAGTTGCTATTTTTTTTTATAAAGGTAGGCATATCTCAACTGAAATATTTATAAATGACTTTGTAATTTCTAAAAAGACATGATGTCATTTGAAATGTACATTTATACCTTATAATAAACTAAAGTACTAACTTTCGAGAGAGAAATATAATATTGAGATATACATAAAAATAAATAAAACTGATATGAAGTTAAAAATATCTTTGAAAGAGCAGTACAAATGAATTATATTCATTTTTCTTTTTTTCTTTTTTCTTTTTTAGAGATTATTAAATACTTTTTCATCCTTTGGTAATTATTTTGGAATCACTATTATATTTTTTTAATTTTTATTTTTCATTAAATCATAGCTATGTACATTAGCGCAATCATGGGGTACAGTGTGTGGGTTTCATATACAATCTGAAATATTTTCATCCAACTGTTCGACATAATCTTCATGGGATTTTCTCGTTTATTGTGTGAAGACATTTGTGTTCTGCATTTAGTAGGTTTCACCTATCCCTTCTGAGATGCACCATAAGTGTGATTCCACCATTTACCCTCTGTCCGGCCCCCCCCCCCCCCCCCCGACCACCCCAGGAACCCGGGACCACACACTTTTTTTATAAATTTGTTTTTTAAATCGCAATAATTTCATTTTATTTTTTCTTTTAATTTTTTGGTTATACCCAAATTTATAATATATTCTTGGGGTCAGTGTGTTTGGGTGGTATTGGTGGGGGTGTGGGGGGGGGCAAGGAGGGTAAATGGTGG